>QEWY01000503.1:199597-211724 GCA_006503575.1 Baylisascaris schroederi
CCGTTGTTTATGCAAACGTTGTCCGTTTTGAAAACTTGTCCGAAAAATGAGGTGAATAGCTCCGATTTTTTTGCATAATCATCGTAGATGAGTTGATGCGGTAGCTGTGTGTAACATTTTTCGAAAAAATCAAACTCCCCCTCTTCGAATGTTTATTGTTCAAGAAGGTGATTGCTATTCAGTGAATTCACTGAACTGCAACTGCCTTACTCCCCTTTGATGAACTTCGGAGTTCCTAATGCTCGAGTTTTTGAGGATAAGGGTTATATCGCTCATAAATTTTAAGAAGGGTATGTATTCGGAAGAAAAACACATATGTGTTGCAGAAATAGGGACCTGATGAACTAAAGATATGTTAACAGAGTTTGGATTAGTGTAGATATTTTTAAAAATCAGAGAAAAGTTTTATTACAATTAATGGAGTTGGAATTTCTGGAAGTCTTAAGACTTAAATGAAGCAGTGGTTTGCTTTCGAGAGCGTGTAAAATTGAAGCACTAATATGAAAGGTTTAATTAAATGGAATCAACGAATACTAGAGGCGTCAACTGACATTTAAGGAAAGGCAATTCCAGAAATTCCAGGAAGCGAGCATTGATACATTGGCTACGCACAAATGGGGCATATGATGCAGAAGAAGATAGCAATCATTCGATTCGTGTTTTTCGTGATGTGTTGATTCAACCGCCTTATACATCTGAAGATTGCTTCTGCGAGAATTTACGTGCACTCATCTCGATACAATCGTCAATTAAGCGATTCGATGCGGCACAAAGTTCGGCATATGCGTGAACAACGTCCTTCAGCATCAGAAGTCACTACAAACAGCTTCAGAAGTTCAGAAGTCTTCAGAAGTCCCAGAAACCAGAAGTCCCTGTAAAGGTAGCGCAATAGTTTAAGAAGCTTATATTAGCATATTAAATGGACATATGCCGATGTTGAATTTTTTTTCAGAACACGTTAGTGACAGGAAAATGTTTAGTCATTTCTAATCGAGAGGTTTATGAATTAGTTATAAAGGCAATCGATTTGAAAAAGCGTAAGGAATAGGAATTTTAGTATATCCCTCTTATGCGAAAAAGGAATTATCCATCTCGTTGATTATCAGTGAAATTAACTTATTTTAATTTTTGGTTATAAAAATGAATTTCAGGTGGGTAATACGATCGATAATATCGAAGAGATGCTGAAATTAGTTCGCGAAAATACAGAGAATCGTGTAAAAGATAATTCACTAGTGACTCTGTCGCCTGATCGTGAGAGGTGAGTTTTATCGACGAATTTATTCATTTCTATAAATATTAATCGATGTAAATGGCTAATAGGAGGGTTCCATTTAAAGATGTATATACTATTCTTTATCGTTTGTTGAAGTGAATCACTGTACAAGCTGATACGCTGATAGATTGATAGCGGATAGCTGATAGCTGATAGGTTGATAGCGGATAGCTGATAGCTGATAGGTTGATAGCTGATAGCTGATAGCTGGTAGCTGATAGGTTGATAGCTGATAGCATCGAATGATGGATTCTCTCATGTCTTATTATTAAAGAAGGAAGAATATGTGATTGCTTTTGCTTTGCAATGTGTACGTTAGAAAAAGAGAATGCATTAAAAATAAGCATTTTTTTGCTTGCGGTTCGTTTAGTATGTCGATATTAATGGCGGTAGCATTTAGCAAATTATTTAAGAAAGTTGTGATCCGAGTGCTGGTTTCTTTTATATAACGATTACTGCTTAATCTTTCTTCTCCTTTTTTTAGCAGTGAGGATGAAAGATCTCTGAATGAAAGTTCCATTTATCAATTGTTAAAACCGGTGAACGCATTCGAGAGAAGAACATCTAAGAAAAACGGTGATGATCGTCCGGCAACTGTTCCACTCAAATCGAGCAAGTCCCATTGTTATTGATGCGAAAATATTGCCTTTTTTTCTTAATGATGCAACAGGTTTGCAGATGAGTAAAAACGAAATTCAGTATATAGAGGTTTACTGAAAAGATTCTGTTAAGGTCAGTGACACTGATAATGAAACTATTAAAATGGTTGAGATGAAACATAAATAGGCATTAATATGGCTGAGGATGGGGATTGAACGAGGATGAACTTGACGTCCCACACTTCGCAGATTGCTTCGTTCATCCTTATTTATATATACCTAACGAGTCACTATGTTTGACTATTAACTGAGCGCTTCCAATAAGTATCTGTTTGTAAATGTTACACTAGATGCATGGGTTTTTTGGCACCCACTATATGACCTGAAATAAAACTCCTGGGCTGTGAACTTCCCAAAATTTTTAATGGGCTCCACTGAGGACACGTTCGTTGTTCGCAAAATTTATGTAAATTACAAGAATATTTGTAACATTTCAAGTAAGTCTTTTTTCGGCTTGTATAATATAAAGGCGAGGAAGAACTATTTCTTGGGGCAATGCAAAAATACTTGCCTATCGTATTATTTTGAAGGAGAATTTCACATCGATGAAGGAGAGTGTTACGGTAGTGTCATTCGAGATGTTACGATAGTAATTATGATCCATTTGAGTTATTATAGGACTCACAGGCATTTCTAACGCTCACGATGTTTTAGGATCAACTAGTGGAGTTCATGATTTTCAATCAAATATTCGTCATAGAGCACTCTTGAAAAAGGTTTATTTTTCTTAAGCTTATACTCTCTTTTTAGATTACATATCGTTGTTTTATTTGTTCTGTTGAGAATCTATTCACTGTTTACTTAATGAATAACAATGTATTATTTTAAACATATAGTAAATATAAAGATGTGCAAATTTATAGTTTAGAAAATTTTCACAATAAACCTAATGGTTACCTCTCATAAAATTTCTACCATTCTTCGAATTCGTCCGTATAGAATGGGAACTACCATTGAATTCCGCATTGCCAACAATATTTTTCTTTTTAATAGTGGTCGTTATAGAGATAAGCTGATCGATTTTCATTCTTATAGATCGAAGACAAGACAAATAAGAACTTATCGAATGTATCGATTCGACGACAAGTCCAACAGGCTGAGCAACTCAAACCTTTCACTAACCTTAAAGGTATATCTTACATTCAGAAACTTAGTAATACCCCATTTGCTATAGTAAATATTTTTGCTGAAAAAAAAAAAGCTGAGCACAATCAGTGAACTATCTCTCCGAGAGGATTGAAAAGATAAGTGTTTGGCCATAGCTCTATTAACTAAAAATAAATATATTTCATTTCTTTTCTAAATTTATTGTTGCGATACAAGATGAAAAACAAGATCATTTTGGAATTACAGGTGAATATATCTTCTCCTTCAAGCCCTCAGTTCTCAAGAAAAATTGCTACGACTTGATGTTTTTGGCTTAAAGTTGTGGCTTATTCTTTTTGGCGAAAATTTTACGATCAACTTATTAACACAAGTGCCCACTGGTCACTTCTAGCGGAATAAAGTTGAAATTTGAACGATGAGACTGCATAAAAGATCTCTTTTTTCAATGACCCGTAAATGACCGTTTGTTGCTCACCAGTATGACCTAAAGAAACGCACAAAATTGCGGCGTATGTGAATAAACACTCTCCAGCTACTGTTATACCGTAGCGTTCTATATACCATTATTATTGAGGATGTATCGTTGTAGGACCAATTAGAGTTGAAACTTCAAGGATGATATTACGAAGACCCAATGCCGATATTGTTATCGAAGATTGTATTGAATTGATTGGTTGTGGTGAGCGCAATAAACGCGATCGTCTTCAGAAGCTCATACCAACAGTACACACCTATAATTCTCAGGTTTGCAATTTCAGCCAATTATCCACTTCCCAAGCTCCTATTATTTGCGTATTTTTGATGAGGTAATAGGTAATTCATACTGTGACACTAGCCTATTATAGTAAAGATGGTCATCATTCAGTGATTATAATACTAGAAGGCAATGGTACTTAGTCTAAATCTTTAGCCATTTTCAGTATTTGTACTAGAAGACCAAAGTAGTTAATCGAAATTTGCAAAGATTTTCATAACTATTCGTGCTGAATGTATTAGTTGTATGCAAAATTTAGGACACTCAAGCTATACGACCATCATCGATTCAATCGGTGAGCGTTGGAAATAACTATGTTCTCATTGAACGGACTTTAGTATTGAAGCAGTTGCAAATGTTATATAGCAAATCGAAACGATTCGAAGAGAAGCGCTCATTTCGAAGTCAACGACGACCTCGAGGTTTGCTGCCTCTTGATCTGGTCTCAATAACGTATAAATAGAATTACTGCTAGATTCACAAAAATAAGGATTTACATCTATAACAATAAAGGTTTATATCTAACTAGTAGATCAGTGGTAGTCCTTAATATCGAATAAAGTTGTAACATTTATTTACATCTATAGCATTTTGCCGTTTTGTTTTCACTCTTATATGCACTTATCCATCTGTACACGGGTATCGTTTCCAATAGTATTTGCTCTAAATTTTTCTACAATTTAGCGGTTGACATCTTAAGCGTAAAAATAGATATGCTAATCAAACCTTCACGCGAATTAATCCAGGAATTGTCGGATAGTTCCACATATCATACTCTGTGTGCTGTGTTACTGCATTATTTTTGTGCACAGTAAGTATTGACCACAGGTTCAACTATGCACTATTTGAATTTATTACTGCTAATTATTGATACTTTCTATGGGTCGTTTTACTGCTAGATATTGATGCAGTATACGTTGCCGCAGCACTGGCTATCACCGATTGAGAATTAAGCATATAGTTCATTGAGTGCATCAACCGAATGTTATATATTTATTTTGAACATAGTTTACCGTTACAAGCAAATGGCTGAGTTTAAGGCAAGTCAACTCTTGGTCGTATCGCTAAATCAGAAAGCGAACTCGACAAAGATACAATCTTTAATTTGTGCGGTCAACTTGAAGTGGTTTCAACACAGCAGACGATCGCAAATTCAAGTCACGAATACGTCGTTCTAGATAGCATCGAATTGAGGGCCGACGGCAGTACTGCTCAACCGCAGCAAGTACGCCTTATATTGCTTATTGTTGCGGTATGCAACTGACCCCTACGAGGTGGTGGCACGATACGGAGCTATCTTCTCTTAAAAAGACTCGAAACCACTATTTACGTTAGTGTCTTCATCTTCCTATGACTGTGAAAACACGCATTCTGAATTAGAATCCATTCAAAGTTTCTCTTCTCGACACTTCAACTACACCAATTTACTTTAATGTTCGTTCGAGTAGAGTGTACTGAATATTTTCTTTGCAGGAGTTGATTCCCTTCAAAGGTGAGGTGAAGCAGCCTCCACGTGGTGAAACAAAAATGTCAGCATGCAAATACGACGAGCATATTTATATTGGCCAAAATGTTATCTTAATGCAACGTGACATAAGGGTACCTTCATCGGAAAGCTATTATGTAAGTGAACCCACTTCGATACTTAGCTAGTTCAATTGAACCACTCACTATTAAATGGAAATTCACTCTAGACAAAAGCAATCACCCTCCGAAATAATACATATGACTTGTTAGCACAATCGAACCATTTTACCCAAAATGTTTTATAGATTACCTGTAGGTTGCTAAATTTCATAGTTAACATATCGTCAAGCATTTCCAATGTTCTATGAATTTCCCTGCAAGAGCAAATAATCAAAAGTTTTTCGAAGAGATTGACTTGAAAAAGTTTTATTTGTGATTGCTTTATTGATGGCGCTATTGGTAGTGTAATTCGGACATCAAATAAGTTTCGAAAAGAGGTGATGACGAAGCTATTATAAATTAGAAATGGTATATTATTATATAAATGAGAATATTTGCAGGCGAAACCATTCTCATTCTTGGATTCACGCTCATACTCAACTGATAAGACAGTCAATACTTTGCCAACGAATTCAGATAAAGAACAACAGTAAAGTTTTTTTTATAACGCTTCAAAAAAAAAGGAAGCTACAAGAACCACATCTTAGGTGGCGCTTTCAGTAAAAGATTCAGAAAAAGGAGAAATGCACTTTTCGACAAAGGCGGAAATAATTGATTATATTTTAGGGAGCAAACCATATTTGAATGTGATAGATTCCACTATAAACGTTTGTATTATTCGCTCTTATTGTCATCTGATTTCAGTTCTTGTTTACCACGCTTAAGCGATTGCAATACGGCAATATCACCAGCCGATTCTACTGCAAAATCACCTACAAATTCAACTGCAAAATCGCCTGATTCAACGGCAAGGTCGCCGACATATGGTACAGCTAAATCGCAACGATCGTTCGGATCACTCTCACCAGTCTCACGTTAGCTATTCCATACAAGTGGGAATACACTGTGGTCAGGAAGAAGGCCTAAACTTATGAGAACGAACAGTAAAGGAAGTCCACGCCTTCGTATCTGGCAGACCTTTCCGGATCCTTCATATCCGACGGACCTTTCCGGATGCTTCATATCCGACAGACCTTTCCGGATCCTTCATATCCGATAGACCTTTCCGGATAGGTTAGATATAAGGATTGAACAACTCGGAGCAGTGTGCATCGAAATAAGAGCAGCTCTCAGCTCTTCGAGTTAATTTCTTCGAAATGCTGTCCCACAGCCATTTTATGAGGCATTGTTTCTCATGAAGAAATGGTCACACCTTCTGGATCTTTGTGTTGCTCTTAAAACATTTATATATCCGACCGGCCAGTAGTGGCAGGAGTGCAAGAAGGATCCTCGAGTCAAGAACTGTTAGATATCATCTACCTAATGAGCTTTTTTACTCATGGAAAAGCACTGTGATGAGAGATTTTTTCTGCCAATTTTTCTCGCCTAATGTCGACCGCGGTTTGGATCACACCCAGATATGTGAAGTCAATCAAGAGTTGCGTGGTATTTTTGAGGATACAAGTGAATATCAAAGCTGGTACTGATATGGTGAGAGAATCAGGCGCTCCTTTAGGAAAGACAGCCGACTATGCTCGAAAAAAAGACACTGCGAATGAGAGACAACTTATTTCCCTCTGTCAAAAAGGTGAAACCATATCTTCCTGCACCTAATTTTCCCCGCAAAAGTGTGAGAAGTCAGGTTTTTTTGATTGACTCACTCTTCTCTCCCTTCGGAAGCACCCTTGAACACTCGTTTAGAAATGCCTCTAGATTGCTATTCATAACACACCTCTGCGCATTTGACTGTATAACATCCGATAAAGTCCGGCATGCTTGCTGATCTTGATGGTCATATGGACGTAATGCAGAAATGATAGAGGTAGAACTGCTGAAGGATAATGAAACTTCGTGCATTAAAAGTTCTTTTTTTTTAAATTTCAGCCAGAGTGGATGACTTACCCATTCTCGAGGATGCACTTCCGAAAGACGAAGGCCCCATTCAACTCTTCAGTGTTATCTCGAAATCAAAAAAAGGAACTGCGAAGGGGACTATTCGAGATTTTGAACTGATACGGCCAGGCAGCATCATCCGTTCAGATGAACGCAGAGACGAAGATGTTCTTCGGAGCTCAGCGTTTAGTAGTGATTCAAATTGCCACAAACCGCCATTAGTGGGAAGCCCTTTGAAAGTTAATGTTTCAACTCCGCCGAATGAAGCGTTGAGCTCCGCTCGTGAGAATCAGACCGGTCCTCTGATCAGGAGTGCTCCACAGACACCACCTCTTGAGCTTGGAAGAATCGATAAGGTGCTACCTGAGGTATCAAAATCGGAAAACAGCTCGATAAGAACGGCAAGTTCACCGAGTGAGCGATCTCCTCCAACGCGATTCTCAACCGGCACCGAGGCAATCATCCCAGAGTGTTCTACCGTACGTTCCATGAAAAAAAGGCATAGAAGAAAGTCATGTGTTACTTCGGCGGATGCAGAAATGGGCGCCTCTTCTGCAAGTTGTAAGCGCAAAGGGGTGATGGTCAAAGATGGACAACAACTCAAACCTATTCTACTGAAGCACCTTTCTGATCTGAGGAAACGCAAAGGTATGTTGGATACATGAAGATGGTTTGTATTATAGGCATACGTCGTTTACTGCTTGCGTTTCTATGCACGATTTACTTTCAAAAGTTTGAAAAATAGATGAAAGAGGGGAAAAGAATAAGGAATAGTACTCAAGATTGAAGATCATTTAAGCTGATCAACATCCACATCTAAATTCTTAAACTTCTTTAAAACCTTAAAATAAAGAAGCCTATATAATTTTGATCTCAACAAAATTTAAACATTTGGTAACTTCATTTCCGGTCTTTTCTGATTCCATTTGAGAGTCCCTTTCTCATCCTCTCTTCTGTATTACTTATTCGGCAGTTTACACGTCACTTTTGAAACGTAGGTGCGTGGTAGATGTCGGAGGGATAACATAGCTCCTTTCAACTCCTTTCGACAGCTATCGGAAGAAATGGGCTAAATGGTGACGAAGGGAATGACATACACGAGACAAGACACTAAATGCTATATTGTGATCTGTGCGGCTTCGTTGTCCTCTCAAAAAAAAAGACAAATTTTCGATGTTTTCTTATGTGATCTTACAAGTATTCGGAAAAAATTTGCATAAAAAATAGATTGATAGAAAAATGAGATGTCTTTAATGCTTATAAATATCCTCATAGACGTTCAAAAGATACAGATGTTAAAAAGAAAGATTGGCGAACGCTTATGGAAGTTGTCCGTAGACTCTATATTTATAAAACGATTTCTCGATCAAGGTGATAATCAACGAACCTCGTATATCTTCAGCTATATTGCGATCGTTGCCATTAATGAACGAAGAGCTAACAATTCCATCTGGCGCAAACTTTCCCATGGAAAAATGCTCCTCAGAAGATGCAAGCAAAGATATGGAAGAACTGTGAGTGATTTTCAATTAAAATACACATCCTGCAGTCTACGTGGCATATAAATAGATAAAATTTCATGCATAGTCTATATCGGGTAGACATGTCGAGAATTTGAGCACATTTCAGGGAAACATCGGAGAGACTGGCATTAGGAACGCCAATTTACAGTTGAAACCAAAATCATCCCATCAGATAAATATCGAAAAAATAGTAAAATAGTAACTACTACCGTGTTTTTCTATGCATGTGATTAGTTGTACAGGTCCGCTTTTTGTTTATGGTTTCTTAAAGGTTTGTGTATCAAACAGAAAGAAAGTATAAAGATGGTCCTAGAGTTTATCCAAAATATTTACTAAAAGTTGACGGGACGTTTATTTATGGGCGGAGCTTTATTTAGTGAATTACGTCTTTATCTCTCTCCGTTACTGCTACGATCTCCATGGCAAGCTAAATCCATCACCGTACTTTCTGATGCATTCTTCATTAAGTGTTCTTTCTTTTGATTCGCAGTAGTGGTAAATTATGAAGGAAAACGGATGGGTGGGAAAGCAATAAGTGAAAGAGTATTGTGACCGTAGAAGGGAATCCCTCTCGAACGAGGAGGATTACTACTTCGCTCCGAACGTAGGTGACATTATAGTGGAAGATTCTATGAAGGACGACAAAGTGCATTGTGAAACGAAGCATTTCGCCGCTATCCTTTCTAGCGTTCGGAGTGCAGCATCATCAGATACGTATTCATTCAGCAGTGGATGAAGTTGGGGATCCGCAGTTTAGGGGATTCTCCAACAGGTCTCTGGAACTCAATGATTTCTTCACTCCTTCCCACAGTGGTGCTGGAGCAGTCATGTCTTTTCTCTCTTCCTTCTTAATACTCTCTGCCTGCCCCTCTCCCTTGCTTCGTTACTTGTCACATGAACTTCCGAGTGTAGATCTTCCCAGCGATTGGTCCAAAGTCTATGGCTGTAGCTGCAATGGCTAGTGGATTGGAGCCTCGTGTTCGCCTGTACCGTCGAAAGGACAGTACATTGCAGCTTCATCGGGTGAGTAAAGCTACTTGTAAGAATGGATCGTATTTCTTACAAGTTTTTGCTTATTTGTTCTAGGTCACAAGACACTGTGAAAGAAGATAAAGAGTCATCAAAAGGAGGGAAAGGAATCAAGTATGATGATAAACAATTCAACAAGGATAGTCTACTCCATAGATGGAAAAAGCATACTAGATCGGCACCCCAACAAACATCTGTCTGCCATGTTTTGGTTAACAAAGAAACAAACTCTCAAAGGGTACGGTCTCGTTCGGCTGAACCTTCGAAAGTTGCATGCTTGACCTCTACAGAAACTGCTAAAACGTTATCTGCTGAATCATTACTCTCTTTGAGGAAAAACCATCAACGGGAAATGCTACCGATATCAAAACAAATGCAGCAGGAATGCACTCCTGAACTATTAAAGACGGCTAGACAAATCAGTGAAGTCTCACTGAAAACGACTCAAGAGCCAAAGAGGGATTTGCCAAAGGAAGGAAGTAAAAGAAATGGAACGTTACTGAATATAGCCGAAGACGATGATGGAACTACCGCTGGACAGTTGAGATGGTCAACGATGAAATCGAAGTCACAGTCAACGAGAGAGGAAATGAAGGAACACGAGAGATTTCTAGAGGCACCTCAAGAGCATCGAAAACTTCGCAAAGTTCCTACGAACAAATCTGTTGAACAAAAGCCACCGTTGAATCGCGAACAAGATGAGAAAATATTTAGAAGAGCTCGAGGATCGAATAACGCATCCAGAAGATATCAGAAGAAACCGCTAAGCTTAGAGTCGTGCTTAGGAAATGAGCATACAGATGAAACGATTCGAAAAACAAATAGAATTTCCAAAAAAGAGTGGAAACATACGAAATCCAACGAAGAAGCGATGCTAAAAACAGCACGTGAAAATTCAATTAAAGAAATTAAGCGAATTTTACATATGAAAGGATTAGAGGTGAGCAAGAAGGATTTCGATGAAGAGCTATTAAAGACAGCTCGTGAAGTTAGTCAATTATCTTCTAAGTCATCATCTTCATCAACGATCCGGCAACATAACGTTTCTGGTTCATATGATAGAATGAAGAAACCAAATAAGAGAGATAAACAGAAAGAAAGAAAATTCCAATATGGAAAAAAAACTTCTGAAAAAGCGATCCGCGCAAATACGATGAAATTACCATCGATCGAAAAGGAAAAAATTACGCACATAAAAGATCGTCGAATTTCATCGGCAACCAATTTCGGGTATCACACTTTATTATTGTTATCGCATACAAGTAAACAATAACGAGAGATAGAAAACAACCTAATTCACTGTCATCATTGCAATATAAAAATAAATCACGTGGTTAATTTAAGAATTTCATCGAATTATTCATATTTCAATTGGATTTATTAAGAAAAGATTGGATCGATAATGAAAATATCCGCGCGGTGAGTTGATAAGATGGCTGACCACTGCATCACGCATTTACTCTGAGAAAATGACCATTGATGGCAGAAGATCGAGCGGATCTTAGTTATGAGGTGTTAACATTGATAAGCTGATAAGCTGATAAGCTGAATTAGAATTTATCTAGCAGCAGAGAAAGCAATCGAAGTGCAGCATTATGCGTACATCGTAAATTCATTTGCTTTATTTAGGTAGTGAATATAGCTTAATTAGCCAAGATAACTTCAATTAGTGATGAGAGTAAGACTACTGATAGAATTGTTTATTATGATTCAAAGCTTTCTTTCGCTTGGAGGTATACAAAAAGCAAATACGATAATGATGAACTACAAACGGTATATGCTACGACGACTCCGAAACGAGGTATCTTTTATATAATATTGCATAAATTTATAACTCCGAAATGACTCCGAAATGAGCTGTATAATAAACGGCTAAACGTTTTGATGAGTACATTCATGGCATGGAAATAAAAAGAAATACAATAACCAAAAAAAAGAACTCATTAATTACATTAACTATAAGATAAGTAAATAAACGAGGATAGATATGACATTGTAGAAGGCAATCGGGCATAGCTTATTACCTCTTACACTCTTTACTTGAAGCATTTTCTTCATATAAACAATTACCTTCAAAAAATCAATACATTCCCTCTCTATGTTCTGTTCATATTTTATAAAAATATATAATGATTCTTAATAATATTATGCGACGAATATATCCAGAATAGCAACAATAGAAAAATATTGATTAAATTCATAGACGAGCAAATGAACGAGAAAGACTAATTACTTATAAAGTTAAGTCAATAGTGATAGA
>QEWY01000503.1:211745-268556 GCA_006503575.1 Baylisascaris schroederi
TTAATAGGGAAATAATTTCATTAAAAATTATAAGTGAATGATATATCTCTAAAAATTTGAGTTTATATAATATTTAACAACTATCAAGCATCGTTAAGTGTTGATAGATGGAAAAATTTGACCGCAATACCCTGGAATATTTTTAGTGAGGGATAAGGAAGGAGGAATTTTTCCAGTGTTAATTAGAGAATATTATAAGAGTTAACTAATGAATGCAATAGCAGAGAACAAAAGAACGCATCCTAAATAATGGTGATGAAATCGTTATCGAAGCAACCGATCCTCATAATGTTAAGGTGAGTAACCATTAAATACATTTAACCTACATTTTAGAATGTTTAAGATGAGATAGAATGGAAACATCAACAGATACGTTAGAGCTAGATGATGCAGAACCGATAACCGGAAAGGTATGACCTCAAGTCGAAGAACCGGAATTACTGAATTATTTCTTGCAAAAAAAAAAAAGAAATATATTAGGTTTTAAATTATTAGCCATATAATACTATCTGACGAAATGGCAGCTAAAAACTTCCTTCAAATCAACCTTTTTGAGGACGTTTCACATCGAAGTCAAGGAGAAAAATTGTCGTAAGCGGTCGAATGACATGATTTTTGTTCTATAATAAAATTCTATGATAAATAATGTTCATCTTAGATTTAATTAAACTTATTATTTAAGTATTTGAGTAAATTTGAGTGAATAATTTAAGTAATTAAGTAATATTTCTGAGTGATTATTTCTACCGTGATGAAAGATATCGTCGTCTTTTGCAGATATCATTGAATATCACGATACGAATGAAAATAAGCGATGAACAACTCGAACATGCAACATATACCCTTACGCCTAATCGTATATTCATCGCTGGACGTGAAGTCTACACCAATAGAAAACATTTATGATAAAAACAATTTATTTCTTTAATTTCTTATTGCAATAAAAAGAATTTTCAATTATGAGTATATGAACAAACGGATTCCATTTGCAAAAAAACGGTCTATCACTGTCGTTCAGCAGCAACATTGCCAATTTTTGCCGAAGGGATGAAGCGAACTTATAAATAAAGGAATAATTGTTTATCGTGCTTCAATCTTTGTGAATTTAATACTGTTGAAATTGACAACTTGTTATTGGAAGAAATGGGTGTTGTTTCATCTCTAGACGACGAAGGAAGAACCAAATGCAAGGTAGAGATAGCCTAACGGATCAGTACCCCTACAATCATTAAGGGGATTTTATTCTCCCACGTCGGAGTATCCACAACTCATAGCATTAAACTCTAATATCTTCTCATATTTGTTGATTATTGAATGGGTTATTTCAAGTTATTTCGTTGGTGAAAAAAGCGCATCATCCTTCTATGTCTTTCTCGTATGCGTACGCTTATGGTTGAGTGCGTGGACGCGAATGTATATATATGCAGGTTAATCGTGGCACGGAAGAGGAGTACGCTAAAAGTATTAAATTTTTTTAGCTATTTAAGAAATCTTCGATAAATTTAGAGTTCAAAGGTTGACTAGTATCTAGCGGAAGTTTGCAGGAAGTTTTGCTGTAATTGCAGGATAAAATTCATGCTTCTGGATCCACTGCCATTAGCAAATGCCAGCTAGTGGATTCACATAGGTATTGCATAGAAATGGAGCCTTTATCCTCCATCCAATTGCAATTTGTTTTCTTCACATAGTAATTGGTTTATGCAATTTAGATGCATCAATTCTTAGCTTCTGTCATCTTTGTTTTATACATCGTTATATATTCTAGTATTAGAATGGATAGAATTGTAGAATGAGTAGACGACGATCCATCCGACCCATTCTGCCATTTTTATATTAGCGAATTAGCTATTATAAAATCCCCTAAGAAAGCTGAAAAGATTTCGTTGGCGTGAATAAAATAAACGTCGAAAATTATTGCACAATTGATTTTCTTTTTTCTTAAACCTTTTTGTTTATATTCTTTTCTTTCTTTTTTCGAAATGTTTTTTCATTGTATTTTCCACTATCGGAAAGTGTGAAGTAACATCGGTCAGTCATATATATATGTACGCGATAACGCTACTTAATCATTTTATTTGCTTCAGAGAATGGCCACCGAATTCTATCACTTCATAGATGAAGCGTTAAGATTCGTTTTCCCAAAGAATTGTTTCGAAGAAATGCTCATCAAGCTCAATATTTTCCATCGTATGTTTTAATTTCACTTCAATAATCAATGAATTTAGGGACTCTTCTTCCGGAAAAGTGCCACCAACCTCCGGAATATACTCCCCACTTATTGTGATTACCGTAAGTAAAAAGCCCAAATGACGGACTTTTTTACTTATTCCTTCTTTGGGTGTTTATTTTAAGGGGACAAATAGTAAATCGTAAGGGGACAAGCTGATTTATGGTCAGCACCAGCAGCCTTCACTTGTCCCAGGGGGGGGGGGGGGAAGGAGAGGACGTTTTTGGTTCGACCATATATTATGGCTTTTCTTGATTTGGTGGAAACTCAGGTAGAGATTCGATAACGTCTGATCTGAAAGCTAACGTACCCGTTGCAGTTTCTGTTTTTTCTTTTGTCGGTTTTATATGTGGTTGAACTCACATAACGACTGTTGGATCCAGAATTGGGTATAATGCAGCATTTTAAGCTGTTTCGTTATTCGTTGCGTGCTTGTGTCCATTAAATAGCCAATCGATCCTGGAAGACCATGAGGGAGAGGGACTGACTTCATAAGGGTCACTTCATAAGCTAGGTATATTTTCTTGCCATAAGGAAATTACTGAATTACCTTCGGTGATCAAGATCGAAGCGTTACTATGTTGCATTAAACCAATGAAACCTACTCTCACCCCATAAATTATGCAAAATTAGTGACCTCTGTGCTTTCCATATTCATTGTCGAATATTTTCTTCAAAAACCTCGTTGGTTTTCATGTGGTTAATTCAGTGTTTGGTAATTACTTAGTATGTTAACACTCATGGATTGTGGTAGGGAGCGAACGGATGGTGGCTGCTTTTGGCTCTTTTCTTTCTTTTTTTTCGTTTCATCAGCAAGTAGATGACTGTAGAAAACTGGACTGCATATTGCTGTCTCCTTTCTTCTCTTTATATACTCGTTCTGTGCTTTTCACTTAATTTTTCCTCTTATGGGGTACTCATTGATTTAAAAGGAGCTGTCCTTAAGCATCGTGCTGAATGCGATCGCTTGCCTTTTGCCTCAGAATCCACCGGCAGTATTTTACTAATTTTTGTGAATTGGTTTTACATATCGATAATGAATGTGTAGGATCGTCTATCTAACCGCTAACCGAAAGGACTAGTGCAGAATTGGCCCAAACTAAGCACGATGCGATCTAATCTGAATTCTTGATCGGATTAGATTTGTTGAAGGAGGATTTATCAAAGATAAAAATTTGTTGAAGGAGGATTTATCAGAGATAAAGATTTGTTGAAGGAGGATTTATCAGAGATAAAGATTCGTTGAAGGAGGATTTATCAGAGATAAAGATTTGTTGAAGGAGGATTTATCAGAGATAAAGATTTGTTGAAGGAGGATTTATCAGAGATGATATGTTATTATTGTTTTTAGCGGAATGCTCATCATTGGTGCTATCACGCTTGCTGGGATTAGCAATCACTGGTGGATCGCTGATGTTATTCATTCCACAGATTATTAAAATTCATGTGGCACGTTCTGGAGCTGGAATTTCATTGTCCTCTCAACTTCTTGGTTTGCTATCTTGTTTCGCAACTGCCGCTTATAGTTATGCTAGCAATTTCGTCTTCAGGTGAGTAATGCTCTAAACAAGTTTGTTTTTTTCATTTTTCATAATCCATGAGATCAGTCGTTTGGTGAATTCGTTGCATTACTCATGATGAAAGAATTTGAAATCTTTTCTCAGAAAATTTTCTTGAAGTAAATTCACCGAGAAATTTTCACATATTGATCGAGTTGCTGAACAATTGGCCTAAACTACACGAGGTCCCAAGAATGAGAGGGATTCAATCTCATCGATCTTCATGAAGCATTTTATCGGGTCCTTGAATCCTTTAGAATGATAGGGGAGGAAATTTTTAAAAACCAGCTTTTAAAAACTTCCACAGACTCTTTGTTAGCTTGCCTTGAAGTACCTTAAGTGCCTTAGTATTTCATTTTGGAAGTTTGGATGTGATCTCCTTCTCAAGTTTTCAAGTTGCTTGACGAAACCGATCTAGATGAGAGGATGTCTCGTTGGACCTCCTAGTTCTAGTGCACCAGTGCCAGTGTCTCAAAAACTCTCGAGACCATGGTTGAAAATAAGCTGTATATCGCCTGCATACAAGATTAACTTCGCAGGAGAGGGCATTTTTTTCCAAGACCGGGAACCCGAAAAGCAAGTGGGATGAGGTGGGGGGGGGGATGAAAATAAGGATGGCAGGGCAACGATTTAACACTGAGATGTATGGTTTGATGTCTATTCTCTCCATCGATTTATATGATAACACTGAATGAGCTGATTTTAAATGAATAGAAGACAAACAGGAATGCACTAGGTTTATTCATAATTCAGGATTTTTGCAATATTCACAAGTAAAACTTCGGAAGTATGAGGTTATGAGGGTACGGTGACGCTTTAGCATTTGAAGGTTGCACTGTGGGTAGGGGATGTTTTTAAATTTTGAGCGTTTATGCAATACAATTTACAGTCAGTGGGGCGATTCGTTATTTGTGGCAATTCAAATGGCCATCATCGTCATGCAAATCCTCTATTTTTCTGCACTTTCCGCGTATGCTTTTGCATTCCTTGCATTTTGTTGGGCAATCATATTCGCTGTCATCGGAAACTATATCCCTTTTGCGATATTGGCCGCATTTCAAGCTATCACTATTCCACTCGTTGTTGCATCAAAGGTTAGCGCTAGCGATGAGTACGTTCTTGGATTGTTTTTGTATGCTAATCTCGTTTAAAAATTATATGCGAGCGTATTTATGATGATTTTCTTTTATTATAGTAAGCTTGGAATTATGAATGATGCCAAAAATCGAAGTGATTTTTTGTCTTTTTTTTTGGAGAATGTATATTTAACGTTATTTTTATTCATTGTTTTATTTTATTTTATTTATTTACTTATTTATTTATTGCTGAATTTCGGCTCTTGAAAATCTTTTTAGCACTCAGTGGATAATACATTTCATCAATTCTTTTTTTATCATTTTATTTGCATAACCTATTTTTATATTCACCTTTTTCCTCGATTTCTCTATTCATTTGACTATAGTACTATGGGATTTTTTTGAAAACTTTTTAAATGGGTTTTTTAAAGGATAAAATAAGAACTTCAAAGATATTTCCATCGTCACTTTTTATGATCTATCGATATTCGTTATATTGGCCATTTTAATTAATTTCCATAACAACCAGATTTACTAATTGCTTTGCGTCGCTATTTGTAGAGGTCAGTTGACGATTGAGATTCCTCTATAGATTCGTTTATATCCAGCCGGAAATTCTGACTCGTTTAATAGCCGGATGATGCAATCCATGAATGGAAAAATTTTTTTGCCAAAAAATTCAATGAAAATATGCTATAGCCTTTTTTTACATTCACAGCTTTTGGCAACTCACCATTTTCATATGTTGTTTAATTATCTTTAACCGAACCGTCTTCTTCAATTGTTATTCAGTTCGTTCATAAGTTAGATGAATTGCAGTTTCTTCAAATACGTGCAAGCTATCGTGATGGTAGCACTGGTCAGCTATCACTTATCTCGGTAGCGTTGCAATTCGGTGGATGTGTTGCCCGAGTCTATACGTCAGTGAAGGAAACCGGCGATGCATTAGTCATCGTTATGTACGTTGCGGCAGCTGTTATGAATGGCATCATTCTGGGACAAATATTCTGGTATTGGAATGCACACAAGAAGAAGGACAAGAAACGAGCCTAATTTATTGCTGATTGCATGATGTGGCGATGATGCATCACAACTCTTAAAACTCAAAGAGTCGAATTGAGTATTCCATGTTCTATAGGCGAGGGAGGTCAATTGAGGATTTTAGAGGTTTGTGCCAGAAAAGAAAGCAATTCGCTTGTTAAATGTTTATTGAAATCTTTTGAATTTCGGAAACTTTTTGAATTGCTTCCATTTCGATAAATTGCCCGTTGTTTTTTATCGGCGCTTATCATCCCACCGGATCACGTTTTTTGCAGAAGTCTTTCCTGCCAGACGGCGATTGTTCGCTGCGCAAAATTTGAGCATTTTAGAAGCAATCATAACTCAAGCAATGTTGCACCATAGCTCAAGTACTATCTGCTACAATTCTAATTTTTAATCTCCCACTTGCTAATGGGGAACAGGCCACCCAGCCGATCAGATCCACTCATCTTTGTTTGTTCCCATAGCAAGTTTTGTGGTGTTCCGAATACGGAAAATGCATAGCCTACATATTTGATTTTTTTTTAATGCTTCTATGTGCTTAGATTTTATAAATCCCTCCTAATCCGTAACTGCTACAACTGAGAGTAAAGGACAGCAATATGAGGTATTTTTTTGGTTTCTTTTACTATTAGCATGTAAAAGTGCTAAATTGAATTATGTTAGAAGAAAATTTGAAGAAGATTCGATAATAAACGTTCAGATTGACAAATAAAATGCTTCATTTCTAAGTATTATAACTATTAGATTACTAAATGCGGCGAGCGGTTTTCTTTTATAATTTCGGGATGGGAAGTGAAATATAAAACGCGAAATTGGCATAAGGTGGAATTTGTACGCTTCGTTAAATATACTAAGTGATAAGTATATATAGCATCCCATCGTACATTTATGTTTATTTGTTTTCGTTCATTTTATGAGTGAAATATGAGTGAACTTGAAACATAATCAACAAATAGGGAGCTCTATGAGGATTTTTGAGGCTAGCCTAAGTTTATTTAAAATCGCAATGAAAACTTGCTCTTTCTAACGATTTTATTTATTTATTTATTTATTTATTTATTACCCCATAGAAAATACTTTTTATCTGATTAGAAAAACAAAAGATCTGAAATCTCGTTTCAGTGACACTTTTCAAATCATGAGCATATCTGAATTAGAGGGGATTATTTGCTTGATGAAAAGTTTTTAAGAAAGACAAAAGGGAACCGAATATAAGGGAATATGGAACTTTGAAAGAAAGAATGAAGCAAATGGTTCACCAGTGAAAACTAAAATCCATTTTTATATTCTTTTTTTAATGAAAAGAGTGGAAATATCTAAGATAACTCAAAGTTACCAATTTTATGGCGCATTCGTACCCTAATTTATATTGATTTGTTTCCCATGGGGAATTTAATTTGGCAGAAGATTTAGTATTGATTTGTTGGTGTTTTTTTTAACTGTTGAAATTATATATTCACCTGCATTATTTTTATGGATGTTTTTTATTCGGTTATTTCTTCGGCTATTTTTTATTATTTGAATAAAAGATATCAAATCTTTCTGCATTTCTCATAATTATTAAATATTTATTTGTTGTGAATTACAACATAAAATAATACTACCTTCCAGTTATATTCTTCCAATTATTTATAGTACATTTAATGAACATATTTCATAGGATTTCAGTACCAGCCTTATATACACTTTTTTTTTCATCCTTGATAAGGCTAAAAGATCAATGTGGATTTGATTTATTTATATCATTTCGTCAATACTTCGAGATTTGCTATTCGAAACTACTTTTTAGTTAATGAAATGGTTTTTTCCATATGGTTGAGTGAATATTACATTATGGTGAAGGATTAGGTAATCGATAGAGATGTTGCAAATTCCATCAACGAACAGATGAAACAGCTGAAATTATATAATGATGCGTTAATATAGGCGGTAAATAGTCCTATCAGGTAGCAAAAATATTGAACTATAGTACTAAGTGGGAGTAAATCAATGACGGCAGTTAGATAAGTGAACAGACATTGATTGTTTATGCTATAGGAAGCGTCAAGCATTTAATAGTGCCATTTTTGGGGAAATCTTTCAATCCTGAAATACAATATTCATAATTTTGATATTATGAGCTGCTTTTGAAATATTTTCAATTAACTTGAGCAATCATCGATAACGATTTCAATGGAAATCATAATAAATGAATGCGTTAAATTTTTAGAGTTGCTAATGTGATCGGATGCATCGAGAATGCTATAAATTTCCAAACATAGGCAAATAGAAGTAGGTGTTCAGTATGGAAGAATTGTTATGCTTGAGCAATAAATCGATGAATTTCAATAAACTGATGGATCAGCAACTAGTATGGAATCTTCTAGTTCGCGATTGATAACATATTACATTCCAAAAAACTGCTGTGTGGGGGTAATAAGGGCGGTGTGACATGGCAAGAAAGGTTTTGGAGGTGTGAATCGGTGTTCTGCAGTGATGGGTCGGATATCGGCGTTCACATGGCGTTGGTGTCTTCGCTTTGTGGACTACTGGAAGAATATTGGTAATGACTATCGAACAGTTTGTATGGATGTGATTTACGATTGTAAGGAAAGACCGGTGAAAGCAACGATTATTGCTACCGCATTCGCCGCACTTACCTATGCATATAAAACGAATCCAACAGAGAGGTAATATTGAGTTAATAATTTAATCCAACGACTAAAATAGGATTATATAATTTTCGGGCATCATAAAGATTACTTTCACAACGCATCTGATGTCTAATTATTAGCCCGTTTGCAAATTATTCATTTCTTTCTCATTTCTATCCTTCTAAATCCCCCACTTTCCTTTTATAATTGATTTCTAAGGAAATTACTACTCAAGAATTTCTACAAAAGATAATTGGCGTTGAAATTCATAGCTTTCAACCGAATTGAATTCATTTTTCGATAGAATTGCATCGATTAAATACCCAGATGATGCTTGCACTAGAGCCTGAAATAGCAAATTCAGGTGACGCTATTTCCTCATTATTGGTCTCCACCTATTGCACCTCCAATATAGATGGCCTTTAGTCCATCAACTTTAGTATCCCAATACTGTGCATCTTCGACCATTCTAAACGAATACTCTTCAATAAAGTTTCTAGCAAGTTTCTAGCAACAAAAAAAAGCGGAAGAAAACCCTAAATTATGCATTTGTCAGTGCATATTTTATAGGAGATACTTAATATGATGGCATCACCTTTGAAGGGATATGTTGAACGCATTAGCAGACCACCGTCAAATTATGGTTCTTGTGCCAAATTCGATTCACAATCCAGAAGCGGATCGTGCATTGGCTTCACGAACTCTCTATCTCGATCAACAAAGACTCGAACATATCGACTGCTTCTTCTTCTCACTTGCACTCAGACGACCCTATGATAGAAATGTTCGTCTCTCTCCTCATTGTGTTTATAACCGTTTCAGTTAGAGATTGCCCGAAGGCATTCCTATAGTATATCGTCGATATCTACGCCATACCCATAGTTGACTGAAATTGCTGTTTTAAATTTCGTATACGTATGATGTGGTCGGTATCACTTATTATGAATTTGTTTCGAACACTGCTTGCTACCTTTTCGTAATATCTGTTATAACTTTGAATCATTAATAATCAAACTATCAATGCTTTCTTATCAACGTTTTGCTATATCTACTCAAGTGCTTCTCATTGATTGCAGATAAGACAAACCATTTTGAATTGATCTAAATAGGTTGCTAGTCAACATAGGAGTGGAATGCGATCGGTTTATCTTCAAAAATTTTTGCAACACCGTTCAGATAGGATATAGAATCATTCATACACATCGTTTGTGCCGTTGAATGTTAATCGCTTCACTATTGTTGGCAAAAATTTCAGATACGAGTTTATCATAGTCAAGATGCAAGCATGAAAGGCGCTTGGTGGCGTGAATTATGGGAAAACACAATTGATATTGGTGCATTTGGTAATGACATCAACGAAGATGAATTCAACAATGATGACAATTTGTAAATAATATTAGCTAAACAATCAACTATAGGTATCGTTAAGAAATATTCGATGGAATTGTTGAATAAATGTTAGTGCAATTTAAAAAAAAAAAAAAACAACGATATATTATCATTGAAAGAAGAGAATAGATTGCAAAGACATTTACAAATAATAAAGCACTAGATTATCATTTCGAATTGTTTGAAGGGATTTATAATCGAAAAGAAATTCATCATTTCTATGATTTTCGAGATTTATACTCAGAAGGGACTTTCCACCTTTTTCTTATTAGCATGTAACATCATTCGACTTTTGTTGGTGATTTATAATGCGATTCAGAAACGAATCTATAGAATTCCTTTTGCTTTATTTATGAAACAGTGTGCAATGATTGCCACCTGTGGATGATAGACCCGAATGAAATCAACAACACTTGATGCAATATCCTCGCGGTTGGGTACGCATTATGGAAAGAGATAAACTTAATGAAGAAGCATCTAATTGACGTACGCTTAGTTTGGGCATCCGTATAGTTTTGTGTGATGGGTTCCTTAAAGTTATATCTAATGAAGCGTACGCTTATGCCTACGATTAAGAGATCCGTTCACTTAGAGATGAGTGAAGCAAATCATAGTACATAGAAATATAAAACTGCTGAAACGTTCGTCATTTCGTCGCTGTGGAAATGTCATCGATATCGAGTGGTGTTGCAGCACGAGCAAGTGCTAATTCAGACGACGACTGATCTGAGGGCCATCGAGAGGCGGCTGTTGACGCTGCCTCTAATAATGCATCCGCACAAGCTGCAAAACAAATCTTACATCAATCCATCCAAAAAAACTGAGAGAATTCCCCTCACTTGTTCAATTTCAATACCCTTTACATTAAAGGTGGAAGATTTCGGCATAATTGGTGAACAAAAGAAGAGAGGCTTAACATCTTCCTTCAACATCAGACATTTTTATGTCTCAACTTAGTTTCGTGGACGGGTTAATTAAAAATTTGTTAAGTTTCTTCGAAGTAAACGTGTAAATTTTTCTTTGAAGTTGTTGTGGCATATAAAACCGGCTAAAATAATGGAGTATCTCTGCTTTCGATTTCCACTGGGCCCTAATATCTGAATAATCGCCAATGTTTCTTTTCTCTCCTATGATTTAAGCAAGAATTGCCCACAATTCGGGGAATTCCCAAGGAATAAACTACAAATATAAAGGTGGTAAATAAGCAATGGAAAACTTTTTAGGAATCTTCAAATAAAAATTATTCGACAACAAAGTTTTCATCAGCTTGGGTGATTTTTTTTTTTGTTTCAGTAGAAACAGCGGCCAGATGTATCTATGGATCGCTGAAACAATATCACCTCTAATATGCAAAAATTGTTTTAACAATAGGATTTTTTAATAAGAAAATGAACCAACATCTCGAATGGACGATAAATTGAGGCAGAAATGAGAGCGCATCACGACTGATATGTGCCTCTTCGTGCAATAAGGCAATCATATACGGAGTTGCAAAATAGGCAGACATCTAAAAGTTATAATGCATTAAACTATTATATCGTCATGAATCTATTGAGTGTAACCTATTTCATTGCCTTTATTACTCCACCCCAACTATAGAGCTCTTTCAGCTAAATCTATCTATGGAGTCACAATAAATGATAATATGATCAGGTAAGTGAGAGGAGTACTGCGAAGAAAGAAAGTTCTAATATGGTAAATCGAAAGCTATTTTGCCATATACATCCTTCGTTCCTCACTTTTTCATCCCATCCTCTCCCCTAACTATGCAAAAATCCGTAACTAACTAGTGAAAATTTACGTTTTAGAGAGAGAGAGATGGTTTAATACTCTATCATTGGTGTAGGTGGAAAAGTTTAGCTTGTGTATATGACTGTTTTTTATGCTGAAAGAAGTAAGTCAATCAAAGTTGTTCCTTATTTTCGTTACAAGTACTCCCGCATCTTGCTGTTTTTTAACGCTTGATTATCACTCATAAGATCTTGTGAGTTTAACTTTCTGAAGTGTTCATTTGATGCTAATGGATAGGGATAAACGGGCAACGTTCCTCGACAGTTGGTTAATATCGTTTCGGTTATCTTCGAATATTCGGTTCACCTTTCCAATATACGCAAACCATATATCAGCATACCATTTGCTAATAAGACGATTCAAAACACATCAACGACCAACTTAATTTCCATCAGAAGTTATCACTCAATGAATCCGATTTGGAAAGATGCAGGAGGCGCTACAAGTTAAAGAATTCCCCATAATTTTTCCTTTCCCTGAAATTTTAACTTCTTTACAGTGCTTATTTAAAGTTCGACTGCATTTGAAAATTGTAATTGATTCTCTTCCCCTCACCAACCAGCTAAGCGGGGTTGGGAAGGAACCGCTTGTGAACACAAATCGGTTCACCTTTCCAATATACGCAAACCATATATCAGCATACCATTTGCTAATAAGACGATTCAAAACACATCAACGACCAACTTAATTTCCATCAGAAGTTATCACTCAATGAATCCGATTTGGAAAGATGCAGGAGGCGCTACAAGTTAAAGGGTTCCCCATAATTTTTCCTTTCCCTGAAATTTTAACTTCTTTCCAGTGCTTATTTATAGTTCGACTGCATTTGAAAATTGTAATTGATTCTCTTCCCCTCACCAACCAGCTAAGCGGGGTTGGGAAGGAACCGCTTGTGAACACAACAAACTATGATAAATATTTAAAAAAACAAACGGAAGGATTGGCGGAAACGTATTTGATGGCACATTGAAAGGCAAGTCTGCGTAAATCTGGCATCGATTCGACAAACGCATTCTGTATGTAGGTTAGGAAAGGTTCTATGCGTTCCGGTGCATCGTTCGCCAACGATAACAACTCCTCGAAGATCGATACACGACCCGAACATGTGTCTGCTGCCTCGAGTTGCGCCACAAGTGAAGCCATCTGAAATCGGTGTTCTCATTGATAGTTTCTAATGAACTAACGCCTATAGAACGCTGATGCTATAGAAGAACATTGAAACCGTCGATGTCATATGACACCTGAATTCAACGTTTTTGCACTACTATTACCTGGCTCTATTGGTAAAAGAGTGCAATTTTATTTGTATAAGCCGAAGTTAGGATGCCAAATGTTAGGGTGGATAGGTCGGAAATGCAGTAAATTTGTTTGCATGTCATTATAACATCAGCAAACATCATAAAGCAATTTTGCTAAGCAACCATATATACAACTCTTAAAAGAATAACAATGCTAAAAATTATAAAGTTATACTAATAACACAACAAAGTTAATATAAACAAATATTATTGGTCGTAGATAGATAAGAATGCCATATAAAATATGCAAAAAGGGGATGGGTAAAAAGATGGGCGTGGCAACAATAGTGAATTCGATTCGTTAACCATCAATAAGTAAGCACGCGAAGTGAACAGCTTCACATAATGTCCACTCTTGGATCGACAATGCTCTCTGATACGTTATTAGTGCTTCTGCTCGTTGTTAATCTCGATATTCTCTATTCAATACCGATGACGCAAAATACACTCGAACATGGCGAAACAATGGTTCGAATTTATACTCTTTATTATTATTATTATTATTATTATTATTATTATTATTATTATTATTATTATTATNCGCCTAAAAAATAAATCAACAACATTTCGTATAGTCAAAGATGGCGACGGATAAACTTCGCAAAGGATATGCTTGCAATTGGAAAAATACAACAATCGGTATATGAAAAACAACACAACGATATGGTACTTCATCGCTTATGATCCGCTTTATTACCTATCGTCAATAAAAAAATATTTGTTACCTATTGAAATGCTCTGTTATCGTCGTTTGAAAAATGCTATTTCTTTATTTCGCCTTATATTGCAAGCATTATATATAGCCAACAAAGGTATTCTTAGTTAGTAATATATAAAAGTATTAGCAAACGTATGGCATAATTTGGCAATCACCTGGGTAAATTGTTATTCGTAGTCTCTACTGTAGTGTGAGGACAAGACTATGACGGAATATATCATCGTCGAACAGATGGATCAAAACGTGGAAACATCTAAACAAGACGTCGAGATCACTTTGCAGGGTGTAAAAATCGATAGCGGGGTCATGCAAACGGCGATATATTTTCACATCATCTGCGAATAGTTAGAAAACACTTGCTAGGTTATCGGACACATAATTTATATACGGTATGAACAGTAGCGGACCAAGGATACAGTAACCTTGAGGAACACCACTGATTATACGATAACGGTTGGAAAATGAATCTGGTAATTTTACGGTGCGACAACGATTGATAAGAAAGCATCTAAGCCACCCACTTTGCAAAATTTTGTTATGGCAAACTATGTCGAAAGCCTTAGCACAGTCAACAAATGCTGCATCAATTTGTATTCTCTGATTACTCATTGATGCTATTAACTGCGAAATGGTCGACCGATCGAGCAAAAAGCCATATTGGATGCAGCTTATGAGGGTGTTATTCAATAAATATTCAACCCTACTATTCCATTACTTTATACGCCGATGAAGTAAGGATAATTGGTTCATAATACTGAATGCAAGTTGGAGAGGACTTTTTTGGTGAACGAGTGATAAGAGCAGTTTTCCAAGCGGATGGAATGGAAGAGCAGGAGATACTTCATTCGAAAATGCGACTAAGATGAGCTGAGATATCCCATCAGGGATAAGCGAGGGTCTTATCGCCTAATTTATCAATGGTTTACGGTCAAATTTATGACGACCGACCGCTGGTTGGTTCTAGACGGGAAATTCGAGGAAAAACCCGTCGTCTTCTTTAAAAACTTCAGAGAAAAAAGTTAGCGAACGGATTACACTTAACGAGTCATTCACAATGACGCCTAAATCAACATCCCTCAAAACGTATATATCTTGCCGAATGCTGACGTATTTCCAGAATATATCAAACGCTTTTTGTG
This sequence comes from Baylisascaris schroederi, assembly GCA_006503575.1. Taxonomy (NCBI): domain Eukaryota; kingdom Metazoa; phylum Nematoda; class Chromadorea; order Rhabditida; family Ascarididae; genus Baylisascaris; species Baylisascaris schroederi. The sequence continues at coordinate 226,620 of QEWY01000503.1, forward strand.
GTTTTGTTTTTTTTTTTTTTGCGAATTGTTGACAATTTCGGTGGAAAATCTTTCAACATTTTGAGAAAGTTTCTAAGATCACTTGATTTATGGCGATCGAGCCACATACAAAATGCTTTTTAGCTTTCGCTGACGGATATATGGGCAAAGGTGGAGTGGTTGATCGCATCCTCATTAACAGGACACAAACATCAAAAATATGATTCAATCGATGAAATGCTTAGATATATTTCTCCTCAATATCTATACAATCGGAAAAGTGCACATCCCAGTTAATGCCCGCAATCACTGAACCATAATTATTGCGCTAACACAAATCCAGAGAAAGTCCCCCTCCCCCCATCTCCTTCACGCAATATTCGGCTCTTCACTATTCTCTGTTTCAAGCAAAATTCTGTTAGACAATAAGAATCTGCCAGTTCTTAAGTGTTATATCGCATAGTTATTACAAACTAGAAAGTTCTATGTAATATACGTCATAAAAGTGGGTGAATACACACTCCAAAGACAACCGTCAAGATGAAAAATGAAACTTAGTCATAAAACCTAGCCATCGGCACTAAAAACATAATAAATTGCATCAATCCTCTCCTCACTCATCTATAAGACTGCAACCTTGAAGACATGGATCCCCCTTCCTCCCAATACGACGATGCTTTTATAAAATTAGCAACAATCAACGATTAATATAATTCCATATAAATAGATGTTTTTTTTTTCAAATTTCAAAGCAAAGCAAAAAGAAGCGAATTTCGCAATCCGATTTATAAACGGAGGATGCGCTTCGAGAACGCAACAACAGATGAGCTTTTTAAATTTTTTATTAAGCAAATAAGTACACAAATCAATCCCATTATATACGATGTGGGGGGGGGGGCAATATAGTCGACTGGATTCAGATGAAAGCATGACTCATCCTGAAATCACACGTCATCGCAAACAATCCGGAAAAGAAATTTCCTCAACGAGAACAACACGCCGCCTCGATTAATGGCTATTAACTTACTTTAATTGCACAACCCATTTCCACATACTATCTATTCCACATTTATAGCATGCGAAAATACCACATTCCACTAAATTGCTATTTCGCAACATTCAAATCGAGAGAACATCTCACAAAAAATAGGCAACAATAGTGGGGAATAATGATCAATCAACGATCTACCTATACAGATACAATTCACAGAGTTTGGTAGATATATAAAATGCTCTACTAATATAATTCGACAGAGTTGTGATTCAAATAAAAGCATGGATACGGTAAGCTTATGAACATAGATACTCAGTGAATTCAACATAGGTATTCGCATCTCTTAGATTAAAAAAAACAGCCTCATCGAAAAACTACGTTAAGCTCAGACCTATGCATTAAAAAACGAAGCAATACAAAAAAAAGAACTTATCCAAAATATAGAGACTGTGTGTTTAATTTAATTCCGATCGCACCATAGAATGAGACCTAATTTAGCGCTAACCCATCACATACATCGGCGATAACCATGTGTGACGATAGCATCTAAATAAATTCAAGAAACAAACAAACAAACAAATAAACAAACAAACAAACAAACAACAACTATATTATTGTCTATTCAAACGTATCCTATTTCAGAGTAGCATATTGTAGAATTTGTTTACAAAGGGGGTGGGAGGGGTAGGGTAATTGCTTTGATTACCCAAATGCAATTTATCGAAAAAATGGAAAGTATTTTTTTTTCTAACACGAAAAGATGAGTGCAATTTAAGCATTAAGAACTCATTCACAGATTTGCGGAAACTAAAGTTTGATCTTTGATCTCGAAACCATATCCCAAACTTCATTATTTTAAATGAACAAAATTTGATATACTATATCTTAGGATAGCAAAAAACAAATAAAGAAAAAAAACAAACACAAATAGTACGAAAAAAACATATGAAGATCAATTTCTTATACCCGCAAAAGAATGCAAAAAAAAAAACGTTGCAAATGCAAATGCATTACCCAAAAATTTCACATTCATGAGAATATTGCAAACGTTTCGCATCCAAAAAAAAAACACTTTCCTTTTCAGAATATTGCAAAGTTCGCTACGAATATTGCATTCATCTTGGAATGTATCCAACAGCGAAATACGAATTATTGCATTCAAGAATCCAATAAAATTCATCCTCAACGCTTACAAATATGATGACTATGATAAGAAATTAGGGAATTATCATTAATACTACGCATTTTTTTGCAAAACTCGAACAAAAACGTCAACAAAAAAATATTGCACAATCAAAAATTAGTGCAATAAAACGAGTATAGTTAATTGTAGTTCGCTTCACTCGTTACAAAAAATATACACGAAAATTTGCATAAATCGTTCAGAAACTCATAATCTGTGCGTATTTCATTTCAAAAATAACGCATTACTATATTAAACTGTTTAGAATAATATAATCTTTCAAATGGCATAAAGTTTTCGTATTGAAAAATATACTTTTGATCAACAGATATCAAATGGAAACTGTGAAGATAAAACTGAACTTTCTGAAGAACCATATCTCTGCAGCACAATTATAACGCTTTACAACGTTAGGCTGCTAAAGGTTTAGAATTTTTACATATCAGCCTTCTGAAGCAATTAAGCGAAGGTTCACTAAGAATTCTGCATATTTTCACCACTTAAGTAATAATCCCACATATGGATACACCTACAATAATGGGATTATCCTCTTCCTTCCGTATTTGTTTATACGAGGACCAGCATTCAGAACTAGGACCTTTCATTAGTATCACCTTCGGCATTACTTCAATACCACCTCTCAATAGTGCATCAGCCAAAGCTCTTAACCTTATGAACGACAACAATGTTTTCATTGGTGACAGCCACAAACAAATCACTGGTGACAGCCACAAACAAACCAAGCCGATTGATAAAAAAAGAAATATCAAAAGAAGCGAACATAAATGACATTTAATCGTCGCTGAATCGACCCAATGAAGTTAAAACATCCGATAGAAGATTCGTATCAGAAGATTCATGGTTCTTCACTAGTTGTCCCATCACATCCATATGTGAGTGGAAGAATGCACGTGCTCGATTCGCATTCAACTCCAAATATCGAACGCATACCGTATGGAATTTAAGCACCAAAGGTGCCCAAAAACGATTACGACCAATCCCCTAAAATATCAACAGCATAAAATATTGAAGTCATATCTCGACATTACAATTTTTCAACTTTTAAAAAAATCTGGGGGGGTGAAGGTAGAGAATCATCACCATTAACCCGACATAAGAACTTACATAAGCAAAAAAAGAAAAACTACAGCAGAAGCTCCTTCACAATACCAATTGCACTGATTAACGTAATTCATAGAAACTTACATCAAAAATGCGAAAATATGAGTTGAGAATTGTTTCGATTTGTGTTGCTTCTTTGAATGCATCAGTGGTTATCATCAATAGCAAATCGAGTACAAGCACAAGCACTGATATATATTTGGATTTGAGTTGTCGCATTGGTAAACGACCAACCGGTAACAATAATGATCCAATCAATGATAAATGCCTTAATTTTATCTACTGCTCATAAATATCACCGCTAAAAACAAACAAACATCAAGAAAAAAGTAACCAATTTCAAAAATTTTCGCCACAACTTTGCAAAACTATATTTTTTACCCTTGGAAAGTTGTAGCTCAATCGTAAAAAATTCACCTCGAATAAAATTCCTCGATTTTGACCTCATGAATCATCTTCATAAGATACAATCGGCATTAAAACACTTAAAATTAATCATGTTCAATAAACAATTTTTAAAAGAAAACAAAATTTTAAAAGATGCATTAAAAGCAAGGAAATTACCTGATCAATAAATATGGCTGAGCTTTTGTCAACTGTATCAACAACGAGATGTAATGTTGTAAGATAGGTGAGGAAGTAGTTGCTTTCGAGAAGACATTCATGATGACTTCATGTGCAACACGATCTTCTTTCGTCAATGAACGAAGCCATCCCAACTTCACGACGCCCTCCTCAATATGCACCTCTGTAATTCATGTATAGTTCATGGTGAATGGATGTGACATTCATCGTTTTATAATGCAATCTACCGATTTAAATTTTCGCTCGAAGCATGCCGGTCATTAACACGACCCCCCCCTCTCCCACCCCTTCCAGGCGCATTCACTGCCTTCGACCGTCAAATACGCTCACCCCCGCTTAAGTGAGTATAGAAAAAAGCGTAAAACTACATCATTCTTTATGCTCTATGCCTTTATAAACTATCACTGCAAACAATAATGGAAAAGGTGGATTTATTAATTCTTTTATCGCGACTGTGAACAATAATTTAACTGCAATGACCGGCGATATATGCATTCACTTAGGCACCACTGAATAACATCACAACCCAAATTCTGTCCTTAGATATGTCAAAGTTCAGAACCACTTAAAGGAAACGAGTCTTGCCTGGATATCGAATGGAGAATTCCTTGATGATCGACGTGACAACTTGTTTTCGATCAGCCGGTGCTGTCGGTGACGATAAAACCTCCGAAAATGCCGAAAATAGACAGCATACCACTTCCCCTTAAAATTTTCTGAATGATAGAAGGCCGTGCTAAATGGTTTTGTTGCATAAACATCGCATTCAAAGATCATATTTTGCCGTTATATTCGCATTACTTCTATATCAAAAGAATGTTCACTACTTCTATGAACATTACAAGTTGAGAAAATTGTATTTATACCTGGCACGAAGAACAATTATAAAGAAGAGAAGAAGGAAGGGAGGGGGGAGAGAGGGGGAGGAGGACGTAAATACGAGAATACCTCCCGTGAATGCATCTCCCACTTTCCGGCCTTACTCAGAATTATTTTGGAAGCAAGTCTGCGCAAAAAGAATCTCCCATAAAACTACGATACACGGAAAATAAATAAATTAAATCGAACAACCATTCTTATAAACAAAAAAAAAGGAGAACACGAACCTCTTAAAGAAACGCTTTCATCGATGAATTGAACAATATTCGGCAATGTAGAAGCGTCACAATTCACCTCATCGATGATATAATCGGCAAGAACAACACGTCGGGCATAAGTCAACGGATCTGGATTTGCTAGTGCCAAACTATTCACTACTGCCGCCAATACTGATCCACTTGAGATGCTGCACAATATCACTGCTTTATGCACCAATCAAATACGACCCTTTCAGCAAATCAACGCAACATAAAGCATGAAGAGTCGCCATAAAGTAAAACTCATTTCGATGACCAGCAATTAAGCGAAACTGCTCAGTTGCTATACTGCTAAATATACAATTCTTTCTGTTAGTAACGACTAGCAGAAAAAATCTTATCAAATGCCTATATCCGATCAGTAAGAAAGTTAAGAGCAATTTAATGCACATAAATATAAAAACTGTTAGATAGACATAACGAGATTACTAAGGCAGTAAAGATGTTAGCGAGCATTGACTGAAAATTTTGCAGTTTACGCCATTCAGTGTCTAAATGGGTGGTTCGATCGGTCGGAATGCAAATGAATACCACCTTAAACTCGAAACAAGTAATATTTCGTAACGTTTCAGGAAATCGTTCAGTATTATGTAAACTCTTCACCTCAAAATTGCAAGTAAAGAGTGATGCTTAATAAAGAGCAAAAATTAAGCACTTTCATCGTAACATAACGATTTTCAAGGTAGCTGGAGTAGCAATGAAAAAGTGACATACCTGGGGCTATGTGAATCGAGAATGGATCCAAGGATTATGGCGATTGTCTTTGGAGAGCATCTTGTTGGCATCAGTGAAATAATATACTCAAGATGAGGTGATCGTGAGCCAAACAACAACGAGAGGATCTTGCTTCGTTCTGCATAATCTGTACCGCCGGTTGAATCGTCTTCCATAGGAGGTATCAATTCGGGACACAAACATAGAAAACGACTGATTAATGCCGATGCATCGTACTCCTTAAAAGATAAAAATTTCACTTCAACGGTCAATATTGTAGGCTGCAAACAATAATAGCCGACTCAAGAAGAAAATCAAATAGAGCAACGCCCACCTAAATAGGTGAGAGAGATGGATATGAACAATATAAATTTTATATTTAAGATGCTGCAAGTATTAGAATAAAAACCACCACAACGGCATAAGCTGGGTAGAGGGGTTGCAATTAGATTGTTTTTAACAAGCGATAGATGATATACCGTGCACGATTGAGATGCAAGTAGGTTGAGGATATCTTCAGCAGAAAGAGATGATATGGAAGGTCGTTTGGGGGTTGTCTCGGGCGATACCTCTGCAATCACATCAATTGAGAACACTACAAATGAAAATATAGAACGTCCTCATATCATATATGTGTAAAGAGTGCTTATTATAAAAGTTATAAAGGACGTAATAACCAGTACAGGTAAAAATGTATAAAGTGTAAAAGATATAACTAATCAGTAAACTTCACATTCCCAACGATGGATATGGTTTAGATTGCTGAGGTTAAGCGATAAACAGATAACGTAGATGAGTTTTATTTGGTTGCGTCACCTGCTAACGGAAGGGGAAGGGAGAGTACGAGAAGGAGATCGAATGAAAAAATCTATTTTACGTTAAGATGTCCCTTTCTTTCATTAAATTATTTATACACCTATTGGAAATAGGACTACGTTCTGCGATAATCACAGTCAACTGGAGGATGGTGGTACGATGGAGCAAGCTGACCCATGATTGGCATGATACGATATAGATTCTTTAATTGCCACTCCCGTCTAGGTGAAGTTATAAGACCGCGTCAGACTAGGGCTTCATGAGACTCTTAGTGCCCCTTAAAGTTGTGAAAATGAATATTCCGAAAAAAAGTGATTCATCACAAGTTTTGGAACAGGCCTGAAACCCTTACTAATACATCCACCGTGATGCTTTTATGTCTACTGATCAACAAACATAAAACTTCCGCCCACTTTACTACAATATTCTTATCCGATCACAAATCAGTTAAGACCAAAGACTGCAGTCGATCCATCATTCCTCCCAGCTTCAGTGATCGGAGTCAACTCCGGATTCAACTCGACAATTAACTCCCGGTAACGAACAATATTAAAAGCAATTATGTGAGAGAAAAAAGGATTAGGATTATCGAAAAAGTTGCTTGCAAAATGTGTCAGAGATATTTCATGAAGTAAAAAGACCAGGAGGTAACTCCTCCGTTGCCCCCCCCTCCCCCCTCTCAGTGACCTTTAAAAGATGCTGTATATTAACGAACCTTCATTGAAATCCTTCAGGATTTCCTTTACTTCATCAGAAATGTTCGCCTTCTTTGCCACAAAAAGAGAAAAATTATGTAGATCATTCTTTAAGAGTGCACTCTGAAAGCAAGCACATAGATAAATTTATGACGAGATTATCCACAACGACCGAAACATCAAGTGTAAGCTTGACATTTCTCACAAAAAGACAAACTATTGCACAATTAAACACGAAAAGAACCGCTGAATGGATGAAACCATTTTCGGATGAGAAGGAAAACCGAGGTGGGGGGGGGGGGGGGTTATAGGTAAGAAAGGTTGAAAAGAGCATACCTTTTCCTTCAACGCGTCCACCGCAAAAAGGAGTGACTCAACAGCAGCGAAGTTGTTCAACAACGACGGTTTCCTCTTCAAAAGTGCAACAACAGCGCGTGCACACTCAACATTTTGCATTACTTCAGCGAGTGCTGTATACCACCTTCCATCGTCGAATTTGTTCTCCGATAGCGTCTGAAATAAAATATTATTGCTATAAAATATGGCTCATGAATCATCGATAAATCAATGCTTCGATGGCCGTAAGCAGTTCTTTCGAATACGCATCGTACAAATAAGACAGCCTTAAAACTCTGCCGATATTTCACTGCTTATCGAGGTTCTATACAATTGGCAAAACAGGTTATATAGCCTCAGGTCAAGATTCAAAAAACATCTGCCAGAACGACAAATCTTTTATAAGAACAAATTGAAAGAGGATTGCAGAAGATTGTCATCGGGCAGACTTTTAATGGCTCTAAGAAAACAGCACTGGAAATGCACTCTTTTGATCCCCTCCGAACAAAGCCCAACTATAGCATATTCGGACCAGCTGACCGCGCCAACAATAGATATTCAGTGAAAGTAAAGGTTCAGTGATGCCTTTAAAATGGCAAATCTCAGAAAAGTGTTCAGCAGTTACACAAAAACGTCTAAATAATCGAAACTAAATATCGAAAAAATGCAACTTTTCAAGAACGCCAAGAATGCTCCATTAGAGGAGAGGAAAGACATAATGGGCTCATACTTAAAGAATCGCGAACAAAACGTTCATCAACCACAAAAGAAAAAATCAACGACGGTTCAAAATTGGGACAATGATGATATTCTGGCCACGACCTCATTCCGAGATAAAATGCGGAATTCCGTCATGCAGAAGCAACCGTCATGAAAAATATGAGGGATTCGGATTAGTACATGCAATTACTGCTGCAGTAATATTGAACTATCTGTTCAACTGATCATATATTGCCTCATCTACCACATTCACCTATACGACCGATAGTTACGCACTACTCAATCGATCCCACGTCCCTCAATTTACTTCAAGATTTTTTAATGGCCACAACTAGCAACCGCAATGCCAAGATGAGTCCATTTCTGGGAATTCCCAATTCAAGCGCCATCGAATACACTAGCCGTTTAAAAATTCCATTGTATTAGAAGCGCCGAGACCTACACACATAAGAAGCAAGAAGATGCCGTACCTTCCTTTTGCGACCATCCACTGATCCTTCTATATATATATATATATATATATATATATATCAGCCCGTTGCATCTTTAAATCACATTTTAGCGAACAATGGAAACACTAAAAATATAAAAAGACAATTCGGTGAATACAACCAACTAACCACATCGATGCAGTGTATGGCCTCCTCAACGCTTATTGATGGAATGGGCGTTTCCTTCTTTTGATAAATATCACCGAATCTGGGTGGATCTTTCTGGATGATTTCTACTGTATCCTCATCGTCCACCTCCATCTTCCATAACGTTCCTTGAGATTGTCTTTCCGATAAGCGTGCCAAAAACTGCAAAAGTGTTGTTCACGTTGTTAAAGAAGAAAAGGAATTCACGCGATAAGAAAATGTCACCTAGATTGGCATAAAAAATAATTTTACAGGCATGCCCTCATCATTAAATGTGTTTGGTACGCAAATGAGTGTTTTGCAATGTAAGTGAACACTGATCCGTAATAATAATCGAATCTAATAACTCTTATTTCCTTCGACAGCAAATACCACACATAAGAAACGATATGACACATACAAAGAAACCACCGCACACAATTTTTCAAAGTATTCGACAATTCACTTGTTTGCATCATAACTAAACTTTGCAACCGGAAACAAACAACGATGAGAACCGACAGCTGGAATGAAGCAATCTGACGTACCCACACCTGGCCACATCTAGATCAAATACATTAAATTCTAGTAACTCTTTATATGAAAGAAAAAATGCACCTTATCAGCGCCCACAGCTCCCCTCAACTTATAAGCTCGAATGAAGCGTGCAGCTTTGCGAGCCTCATACAACATGTCACCTTCAAGTGAGGTTATTGTATCGAGTATAGCGAACAACTTCGAACAGCTATAAGACCTAAGTCCAAATGATTGTACAAATCTGAGCGCATCCTCTTGCTTCATATCGTCCAATGCAACCTGAACAGTCTTTATGAAATAAACAATTACGTTAAATTCATCAACGTTATAATGCAAATAATTTCACTTAAATATTGCAGAATTATGCAAAAATTAATCGATTAGAAACATTAATATTGCTTACGTTAACGATGCGCTCATCATTAGCGCACAACATCTTCACCTTAAGCCATGCAGGTAAGAGATCAATTTCGTTGGCATTATTTACCTGCAAATTGCATAAAGTTACCTTGAGAGTATTCAAGCTTCAGAAGCTAGTTGGTAGACTTTAGGGTAATTTTCATAGATGGATTTCAAAGAAAAAATATCCGGATAGGTGCTAATAGGACGATGACCGGAAAGGGTGGTCATGGTCAAGAATGCGAGAGAACGATTGATCAAAGATAAGCTTCTAAGCATCGAAGATTCTACTCAATGCTGGCATATAATCACCTCATTTTATAAATGGAAACAAATCACCATAAACATTGAGGAATATGGCTGATTGCTTTCCAACTGCAGTGAACACTTTTCGGAAATGAGGTGAAACGCTATCGAACACTAAGTGGGAATTGCATCGATTCACATTTGTACAATCTTCATTCCTAACCTAAAGATTCGTAACAAAAGCAAAAATCATAACATACGTTCGGTCTGTGTCCATGTGCAGGAAAGAATAAATCCATGAGTGCATTGCGTGCATCACTACTTGGTTCGTTATGTTTGGTGCATAAAAGTTGTAGAATTGCACAAATCGATGAGGAGATCATCTCGGCACTTACTTTATCCTGAAATACATTCAAATGATATATCCTAATCTATGCATTCTCCATAGCACAACCACTTCTATCATCTTATTCATCGTACTTTTTTATTAACTTCTTCCATCTAATTACTCAGTGAATTTTTTCTCAAAGAAAGAGTTTACTAACAATAAACAATCAAGCATTTCCACATGGAAAAACATGAAAAAGTGATTTATAGATATTAATTTCTAAATTTTTTTTAATAAAAAAGAGTAGGTCTAAGAGTGAAATAAGATTCGCCGCAAAAATCTAGTATTGAGATTTATTTAAGACAATTTAGCGTCAGATCAACTTTGTTTTACGTCCATTTCCTAGCGTTGTTCAGTCATCAAAACGATCACTCGTTAGCCATTTGTTGCCATTAAAAACGAAGAGGAGTGAAAATATTTAATTAAGAGGCTGAATTGCAAACAATCTACGCTGTAAGCAAAGAGAAAAAAAAGGATAATTGAGCAAAAGATAATTCCATCAGCATCCACCCTATCACATCTCAACAATAACAGAAGGTTTAAACCTTTTGCGATATGCTGAACTCGATTGTGATCACCTTCGCATCGACAGGTAATTCGCCCACTTGCTGATAGGTCGATGCAGACTTATTCTTGCATGCCTCCCTCACATATTTATCAAAGAATCGAAGCGCCGATGCATACACACCCCCCTCTTTGGACATATCGGTCATTCGTTCGACAACATTCGATATATGGTGTGCCACCTATAAGCAAGCTTACACATCTATCCTATAATCTTCGTTATGCAATAATCGCTGATGAACACTTCTTGCATTCTTCACAGAAAACAAAAACATCAAATTCACAAAACCAAAACTGAATTTATTTGTTACCTCACGTAATCCCTTTCAAAATATTTGGAATGATGCCAGAAAAAAATTTTTCAGGCGTATACAACACTGATGGCAATTTCCAAATGAAATGATCAATTCGGCTAACTAACCAAATGACTTGTTGACATATCAGAATGTTCAATAAGGAAATCGATATATTCAGTAAGGCGAGTAGATTTCGTTTCCGTAGGGCACAATCGGGCTAGCAAATTGCAGATACGACCCTGAAACAATTTTATATTGTTGTAGACGAACTGCTATGATGTAGATCAATTAGTAGACATAACCATACAAGCCATGAGGCCTCTTTACAAGTGCCATGCTCAAAAATAGTTAAGAAGAGGCGCTGAAGTCAATGAAACAGGTCACAATTATTCAATTTAAATAGACTTCAAAACAAAATTAAGTACCATAATAATACCAAAAAATCATCGTTCCCTCATGATGAATTTCAAAAAAAAGTGAGAACTACTAAGAAAATATAAAAGGAATAAATTATTGGTCGGAACGATATCGTATCGTCCCTTACTCAAAGAATATGCAAAATAGTACGAGGAAGAACGCTCGATTACAGTAGTTCAAAGCCAATCATCAGTTACAGAACATACAGCTATCAATTACATCTACAATTCGAGCATTATAGTTTTCATCTCGATCTTGATAGCTCTCCCACCAACTAGCTATGCTGGGTAGTTGATTTTCCCAATGACAATGAAATTAAAACAGCATTAAATCTAGCTTAGAAATAACAACCGACCGTCCACACAGAGTAAAACATTTTCAAATATGCAAAACGAAACACCAAAAACGATCGGCATACCCTCAGCGAATCGAAGGAAGTGACCATATGAAGGAAACTGGTCGGCGATGCATCAACGTTAACCGGTAATATTGCAGCGTTTGCATCCGGCTGTAATACTATGTCGTACATCAACATAACATTAGCAATTTCCAATAAAATAAAGAATCTTTTTTTCGTCCAAATTCATGAAAATTTTAATAGCATCATACCAATCTATGGATGGGAAAAACAGTCGCCAAAATTTTCTCTCCAATATTTTTACTTAGGGACCACATTTTTGTGAATATCTGTGAATAAGCTTTCATGAATGTTAATCAATGCGCGCACAACACTAATTGAAATCCATCTCACCATTTTCATTGTTTTCTTATACTTCCTCATCTTTGAATGAATAACAGATTCGATATGTTCTATGTGATCGCCATCTATCATATCCGCTTATCAGTCGTAAGGCAAAAAAAAGAGCAAGACTACCTAGCAAGGTCGCTGCAGCTAAACTTCATCTCTAACTTTCACCGCTTAACATTTCAGGTTCTACCACTGAGTATTCCATTTGCCATTCCTATTACCAAGCATTTCAATTCGATTTCTATTGCTCAATTACCGCCGTTCCAAGCTCTTTTACTCAGTAAAGAAATATATAACAAAGTATCCACTTTATAGAAAAAAATATTCGTAACGCTTCGAAATCTCACTGGTCGTAAGCTCAACTTGATGACCATTAATAAAACACAACATGTGTGCATAATTGTCTTTAAACAATTCTCAACGTAATCTTGCTCAAGTTACTCAACACGATCCATGAACATGTCGAACCTGTAAGAAAAGATCGAAAGCATGAGCGGCGATCGATCTTTCCATAGATGAGGATGCACCAAGTCGAGTGGCAAGAAACTGTATTGTTTCCATTACGGTACTCTCAGTTGCTGTCGATCCCCTTAGCGAATCACGTAGACGTTGCCGCAGCTGAAAATTTTATTGCCTATTGTGATGGAAATTTTATATACGAGCAATATAAAATCTAATAAACATAGAGTAATATTAGCCGGTTTTTATTCAACGCAGAAGCGTTCTTCAAACATTTACAGATTCAGCCGTACCTTTAGATCGGATATCCACCCAGCGTTAATGCGATACAGCTTAACTAAGTAAGTGAGAAAGCATAAAACTTAAGAGCCAATAATTTTTAGAATATTATAAAAAGATGTGCCATAGTAGAGCCGATAATGATTGCATTAAATTCCATGAACTCCATCGAATCCCATACTTGGACCAATTAAAATAACACATGAATACAAGTTGGCATATACCGTATCATCTCAAATATAGCCACAGGAGCTCATCGAATGTGCACATAAAATCCAGCACTAGTTGTGGTCTAACGCTACCGACGTCAAAACAAATGGAAAAATTTGGAGAAAAAGTGGAAAAGCTTTACTAACAAATAAGAAGCGGAATAATACATGCTCACTTTCAATGAAGAGGAAAACTCTGGAAAAAACCACAACAATGAAATGGCAGGAAGGTAAAAGTGCAGGAGGGATCCGTCTAAAAGAAGGACTCTCACAGAAACATTCCTTTTCCCAAGGTAATAGAAGAAAGGTGAGAATGTTCGTGACCAATGTATAATAAACTCGAAAGCATGAACCGCGTTTAGTTTCTCAGCAGTTGGCTTCTTCGCCGTTGCAACCGATGAAGTGGACATGAGCAGATAATGCAAGAATAGCTCGCAGATACATTCGAGTGGTAAATGCTGAATTGCACTCGCATTCGACTCCACCAAATTGATTATTGACGGTAACGCACATGCACTCCCCTTAAAAACAGGTGAAATTCTTGCAATAGAACCGAAAGGTGAATTGGCCGTTGTCATATCAACTTGCGGTAACTTTTACCACCAGATCTCTAATTCTAATATTAGTCTGCCAAAATAAAAACTTCTCTATGGGTATTTTTTCGTGAAGCAGGTTCAGATACCCGCAAAAAGGTGAAGAAGGCTACCTCGACGATTTCTGAAGAATACCACATCAGAAATACATCGATCTAATCCTATTATTCTTGCATCCAACTGCAAACAATACTATCCTACTTCAACAATCGCATATTTAAAAAGAATAAAATCACATCGAAAACTTCGCAAACATAAAGAGATCACCTGTGATCGAATTATATCGGCCAATAGATCTGGCTCACGACATTCGCTAAGTGAGCGCGACAGATCCAAGTCTTCATTCAGTTTTTCAAGATCGCGTAAGAAACCGTCTGGTGGGCGCCGACATACACCTCTAGAAACTGTCACGATGACGGCACAGACGCTATCAGAGTCAATCTACACCGATTTGCGTCCTGCCTAACACATATTGTCCTCGTCTCCTCTCTGTGGACTTGCGACCAAAAGAAGTAACGGACAAGCATGGAGCAACAACCAGAATATTGGAGGAAGAGATCAACCAAACTTGTATCTGTTAGCAGCACTTAATAAAACCTAAAAGCTACTTCAAGTATGCTCGAAAATTCCCAACTTGACTTTAATCAACGTTGAAGCCTTCGATTCGCTTTTTCTACCTTTACTCCTTCCGTCCTCCTTTCTGGTAAACAATTTTACTTGCACTTGCGGACCCCTGCATTTCAAGTGAATGACTCGACAGCTCAACTGCACAAAAGTGTTAAAACTGGCGAGAGCATGAACACATTCAAGAATTCTGAAAGAATAGAAGCCTCAACACTTTCTATTAAACTTACGTCGGGTCAAGACTGCAAAGTTTTCCGAGGAGTTTAGAATCGGCATCACCAACGTCAGTGCCGGCAAGTCTCGCCTCCAGTTTCCTGATCTTTTGCTTCTCCTCGTTCAACTCGCGTTCGTCATCTTGTATCATTCTCTCAACGCCTTGCGCATCCCCTGCACTCGCCAAAGGGGGAAATCGATAATCCCTTCAAAGGACCTCATTTAATATAAATAAATCCAAGCAATTATTACACTTCAGAAGAAAGCATAAACGATTCACGGCATTTATGTGTTGGGATACGAAATGCGCATTCGAATGCTAACAATTAAGAGATCATTTCGCCGATGGATTTGACTTTATGACTGCATAGAACTCTTCTCAGCACAATATTGTCTTATCTTACCGATAATAAAAATGGCATGAAAAGTGATATGGTCATATTTCATCATTCACTGCAAAAAGATTCATCACGATAAGAACACCTAAATAGCCACATCGATAAAAATATTAGCGTCATAAGCTTCAATTATTTATTGATAGTTCGGCAATATTATAGTACCTCATTTCGTTGCAAAATGAAGGAAATGTCAATGAAAATAATCAGAGCATAAACGCAATAAAGCACCTAAAAAATTACAGCAAAATTTAAGCACCATCCACTGAATAATAACAATTAGTGGATTGCCCCTTTTCATTCCAAGCTAAAATACAATGAAGACAAACCATGTAAGAAGAATCTGAATGGCCACTTTGAGAGTTGGATACATAGAATATGCATGTTTGATTAATGAATGCTTATTTAACGAGACCCACATCACCGTGATGATCCATGCTTTCCAATAAAGTGTTCGTACCGATAATGCTGGCAGCTCATTCCTGGAACGTATTGCATAAAGATTTAAAGACTTCGATGCAGGACCCTTTTCAAGCACTTGCATGAAACACTTAAGTAGAATCCCCCATCGTAAATAAAATACCAAACGACATCGTCAACAACTTCCGATGGTGGTCACTGATATTATTAGGGCATATCTATTTCACTCTTGAGAACATTCTGAGTGTTATAATGGGTGACTATGAGAGCAAGAAAGTTGCAAAAGAAAGTAAGCGTAACTAACTCTTGTAAGTGAAAGGTAAGCGGTGGTTTATAGACGGTTGTCGCAAAGAGTGTATTGACCGCATCGCAATCTTTGATTTCTATCATACTCACTACGCTGCCTAAAAATTTCAGCACTTGTATGAAGAATGGCCGCTTCAGCAGCATTGCAACCTTCCATGTGGAAATTTAAAGAGAAGGATCTTTTAAATGTCTTGGAAATTAAAAAAAATTAAAATCTTTTCGATGCTTAATTAACGACTTGTTAGAAACACAAGAGAAAGGTCTTGTTTTAATCTACTAGTAACATCTATTTTAGTTCCTCTCAAAGTTGCTAATTCTGCAATATTCATTTGAACCATCAGGGAAACTTCTTATAAAATTCTACGCATACCAGTGCCTGTAACACAGCTTAATATCTTTCCAAGTATACTCCGCCAATGTGATCCCCTATAATTACGCAAACACTTGCAACAATACAAATTAGAGATGGGGTACCATTCAGCGGTGATGATATGGAAGCTCGTTTGCTGAGGTTTTCGACAAGGTCGATGGCATCGGCTGCATCGATGGGGACCGACTGTTCAGCACCTGCCTTCAGAATCCTCACTAAGAGTGATTCACTGAGCGGAGCATCGGAAATGGCTCGCACAAACTGTGTCACGTCCGCCTCCAATGGCCAATTGTCTACACTTGAATAGTAATCAACCTGCAAACGTAGCAACCGCTGATTGCGAACATCACTTTAGAGTACTGAAGAAAAATTATGGAAAAGAGATGTGGTTGTTATTCATTTGCAATGGTGGATATAGCGGGTGCAAGACAGAAACTGGCATAAATTAACCTTTTTAGCATAACCCACTAAAAGCTTCACTGTGAAAACTAACGGCTAAACGACAAAACACGACAGTCTTTTCTCTTTCTTTGGCTATCCGTATCTCTTCTTTCAGTAAGAATGCCATGGGGTTATTGCCACTTCTTCATCCAGCCTCTCCCCACATCTTCGGCCACCTCTACCTCCAGCCACTTGATAGCTGAACTAATACTCTCCTAGGCCAATTTCCCATGCTAACTTCGCACAGTTCCAAATCTTTTTTCAGAATCTTCATTGTTGCTAAAAACGAAATGAGAAAAGAAAGCATAAACAAATGAAAGCCATACAGGCGCCAAATAGAGCAGACGATAAAAAGAATAGACAAATAGACGACTATCGGTGCAATAAGCATGATGCGATGCGAGGAACTCCACACATACTTCGAAGAACCGCCGAACTTCCGCATAGAATCTACAATAAAATAGTTAGTGAATAGTTATCAATTAATAGCAATGATCACATAAATAAATCTTTTAAACAAAAAAGTTCCACAAGTTGACTCGTGCTGCAGCGACAGTGACTTAGGGAGTTGGCAACCAATATCGACGACGGTAGTACAAGGTGCTAATTGGGGAGATAGAGAGGTGAGCGTAGCCAAGACAACTTCTAAAGTCGATGAATAATCTATCACCTTTGCGATATTTTCGATAATTTAATAGTTCAGCAATATTAAATCAGATGAGAATCGCAACACCGCCAAATGCGACCAAACTTTGCAATATAAAAAAAACGAAACCAAAAAATTAAAAATTTAAATCAATCAGTGATACTAATCGTTTGATAACAGTGCTATGGATATCAGTTAAATCAATAATGTGGAGATAACGATGTTGTAAAAATGTATTAAATAAATTGCTTGTTGCATTATTAACAATCTTACGATTAACTCGTCGATTTGTGCAAATCTAACCACCAAGAAATTTACATATCGTGCAAATAATGCAAAACAATAACTCAACGAAGTAACAACCTTAGCAATGCGTCGATATGTGTCTGTGTTAAGGTGATGTTCGTATTACGTCTCAACTGTGTGCCTTCACGTACGACTGGTGTTACGGCTAAGAAAGGCAACATCCAGCATAATTCCATCAGTGATTTGAATAGATGAACCTTAATTCAATACTCATTCAACTTCATCTCACATCAATCCGACATAGAAAAATGATCACATAAAGAGGAATGCACAAATGCAGGCACGATACGCGCTTTTTTTCACTCTCACCCATTAAACCAACCGGTTAAACAAATATTTTAAAAAACAACGGAGTGATACCATTTTGTGACTCGAATATCAGCAGGTTGAAACTTATATATAAGCGCACATACGCATTTTTAACGCCTCCTTCAAAAAATCTTCAGGAAAACAAATAAAAGAGAAAAAATCCCTCATGGTTAACCATGGGTAACCCGGAAAGAATCCTCATCATATCTGACACGGTTAGGTGCGGTAATATTCATCGTTATTAAACAAAGCATCGGTATTTCAAGAGCACAACTTCCCAACGAAACATAACATCTAGTTATTCTAATTTGAAATATGAAATAAAATAAACCACTTACCGGCACCGAAGTGGACAAATATTTCTCGGTGAGTGTTTCGAAGAGATAATGCGTGAAGAGTGCAAAATCGAAGTCAACACGTAAAAGCACACGAACGAATTCACGAAGAAAAGTACGTGATACTCGTAAATATTCCTCTTTAGCGGCTAACATTTGACACAATTCACCTGCCAACACCTAAATCAACATAATCAATTAATATCATATACAAGAAATAACCCATATTCATTGCCTCATATGCTCACTCAGACATCCATAGTGAGAATGCATGTATATTATTTTAGAACTTAAGAACTTAAAAACATCCATCGTATTCCTTCTAGCAATCGAATATCACCACCACTAGTTGGTGCACATATTCTGCGAAGTGTGCATAAGTGTATATGTCTGTATGGGGAAGTGCTAGCATCAACTCGTTTCTGCGTTGGAACCAACTACCTTCCCTAAGGAAATCGGCAGCTGAACAGACCAACCTTTGAGGCAGAGGCATTGTCGAATGTGAAGAGCGAATGTATCATCGTCATATTATAAGGGAATCGGTTCGATGAGAATTCATTAGCGAGCAGTAATTTCATCACCGTAGCCATGAAATCGTTGTCATGACTCAGAATCTCCCTGCAATAATTGGCGTTCATTTTTGCTCCACAATGCAATCAAAATTTCAGTAAACAAAAGACGTCAAAGACTTCAAGCAGCTCATCAGTGTTAATGAAAGCTAAACGATTTACATCGTGGTCACATCAGGATCCATCTGGACATCGAATATGATCTCCCACCCAAAGAAACTCTTCTCTCAGCTAAAAATGCTTCAAAAATTTTGGATAAGGCATCAGTTGCAATTAATTGGCACTCGGTTAAACAGCGGTTCTATTGGAAGTTCTTTAACTCGAAAATTTTATTATTTAAAGAACAATAAAATAAGTAAAATTTCTCCTACAACAACAATCCCCTGAAAACATGACATAAAAATAAGCGATTCGTAGTGATGGAAGATACCCCACAGATTAGAAAGACAAAGGTGGATAAGCGTTGAAAACAAACGAACTTGAGTGCGACGTTGAAAAGGTTGTTGATCTGCTTGCTCTTAAGGGCACGTAATCTAAGTAATGCGCCCAATGTATCGACATCCTCTGCCGATACGACACTCCGTACATTGTATGCCACCCATAGAAGCAACTCCATTGCATGTCGTTGCAACTGAAAAACCACCTATTTTGATGCCAACTGCTGGATTGACAACATACGCCAACCCCTCCCCTCCTCCCTCGTTCGAATTATATTATAAGACTTAGGTACCACTACACCGGCTATTTTCTTTGCTCGCTTTGTTGGCTTTTTGTTGTTTTCTTTTACAATATTAGTTACTCAATCAACATCGCTGCTTTCAACTAAGTAAATAAAAAGTAACGCAATATGCTCATTACTCGCTAGTTTCTTCAAACGACAATTCATTGCATCGAACAAACATGTGGGCCCTTTCGATGATCTGCCAACGTACTTAACGTCAGTTAGTATGATAGGTGATTCCTAAGTGTACCGCATGTGAAAAAAGAGACCCAACTGAAACCTCAAACTGAAATTGGCCTTTACTCTTTTTTGGCACTTTCTCCATTTTTTTAAACTGAAAACTGCTGATGGATTCTGAGAGAACTTGTTGTTCCTTTTTTTTAATTTTTGGAATCCATAGAAATATACGAATCGTTAGCTCTCTCTTATCATAAAAATGCGCTTGAAAAAGTCGAATCTGTTGATAAATCTATAAATTTTATGAGAATTTTCCAATCATTTTCATTTTTTTACAGTAAAAATCTATTAATCATGTTATATATGAAAGCAGACGTCTATACACTATGCATATTTCCGCACATACACAAATATGAGATGCATTACATTCTCATTTATATAGAGTACCTGTTAGAGTAATTGCAATTAAATCAGAGTACTAAAACGAAAAGCATTGATCAAATTGGTGCAATATCTAAACGTTAACATTCAATAACAAAGAATCACCTTTCCGTTCAATAGCCAAGAATCCATTTTCTGTGCGGCAAGAAGACGTACCTGAGCACATCCAGCACATGCACTCATCGTCTTCAATAGATTCCTTGGTGCACCATCACTTTTACGCTCACATACTTCGATAATTTGTGCGACGATTGCCTCCACTTTTATTGCTTTATTCGGCAAATTAGCAAATCGTTCCTTCACTACCTATAAACTACTTTTTCCATCTCTCAAACATTACCCACGAAAACCCTATCCAATAAAATTGGGTAAATAAGTATGGTTGGCTAAATGGGTAAAGGTAAAAAAGTTTACAGTTGGGTAAGTAAGTAGCTGCGTTAAAAAAAAATATATATATATATATATATAAACACAACGCATAACTGCTTCCTATGAGCCACCACCTTCCTTCTTATTTCTGACAGCTGGATATTTACGAAGGTGCAAAACATCGAGGACGACACGACATCTATTTTCTGCTAGAGCCTCGTGCTCGCAACCACCACCTGCCCCCTATCAGCGGTGTCCACCAACAGCTCTGAGATCCTTCCGAAGCAAGGCAACAGGGTCTCGCATTAGCAGAAGGAAAGTTCTTCGGCGATGCATTCACCTCAACAAGCAGTCATCAACTCTTCTCTCTCGACTCGACGGATAAGTCTTAGAAACCACCATCTTCGAGGAATAGTGAGAAGAAAACGTACAACTGGAATTATATGCTATCAGATTCGAACACAAAGGAATGCATATGGGAAGTGTGGATTCTCAAGGAAAAGTCTAGATTTTTTTTTGATTAACAACTATCCGATCTAAATTGAAGATAAAGAAAGATCAGCTCATTCATTACAAGGCATCAAAAGATTACCACCCGAAGTAAAACCACATATCTACAGCGCCGTTATAACCATATATAATTTCAGGTTGTTTTCTTATAAGGAACGATTCTTAGCGGTGTTTATTACACTATAAAACCTTTGTGATGAATTACGTACACTAAGGATAAGATGGAAAAAGAAATGCACCCTTTTATGTTGGAAACGTTCGGGATAAGTAAGTTCACATGCCGTATACAAGTCTTCGGTAGGTGTCATAGTACCAAATGCAGTGATAATATTATCAACGAGTGGACCCGCACATAGTCGATCCACCCAATAACGTTCGTGCAAGCTGTCATCAACGAAACACTCCACCAGTGTCCACGTCCATTCCGATGCATCCTTCACTATCAAATAGAGTACTGCAACATTTATTTGCTTTAGATAAACTGTCTTCCTCACCGAAAGTAATACAGTACAATGCCTATGCGTATATATTTTCCAATTAGGCACCTGAATTAATCAATTTGCTATGGAATATAACAGTGAGTATGGAGTTGTATAGCTCTCAATTACAATATGCACGCGATTAAGACAAAATTATGTGAAAATGAACACCAACATCGAATCACCTAGCCGAAACACGATTGACTGTGAACAACATTTAATTTTAAATAGATGCAATATACCTGCATCAACAACCACTTTAAACTGTTATAAAACAAATAAGAAAACAACAGGTAAATCAAGTAAAATACGAAAACAATAGGTAACGTTGCTTAACATGCTTGATAATTTCTGCGCCAATTAGGATAACCACTCTAATGTGCCTATCTTTATTGTCAATGATACAGAGTAAATCAGCGTGAGATGATTATTCACATTTGATGATGAACCCATTAAGAAACCATTCAAGATGAGTTATTTTCTGCAGATATACCACTTACAAAGCGAAATCAATACTGATTTCTATAGATATCTATGGTACAATAGCTGCTATCCACGGTAGGTAGTTAACAGCTAATAGTAAATACAATAAGGTGGAAATGACTTACAAACGACTGCAAGAGAGTATCCTGGAGATGGATTTGGCAAAGGAGAAGGAAGTATCGAACATATCGCCTCGAGCACCTCATCTTGCTGCAACACAACATCACATCAATCTTAACTTCCCTTAGCAGTACCTTCGAAAAAGTTCTCTATTTTGAGTCACAAATCCCTTCCAAATTTGTTTGCAATTGCTCCAACAATCCCACAACAATAAAAACCTAATTTGCATATCGAAAAGAGACTAAATTAATCGAGAAAATCATCGCCCTCCCAGCCGCGCACATTCGATATTAACATAAGGTTGTGTTATCCCAAAAATGCTTTTATCGGCAATCATGAGAAGGAAAGAATTTGCAGAACTTTTTGAATAAATAATAAAATCTTTGTATGCTGAGTAATTCGTTTTTTCCACCAATTTTATGCTCTCGAAAACCGATCCCACCTCAACGATTTCGATTTACAATGAGAAACTACCCTATATATTTTGCATCAATCTTCTCGCAGCACAAATGGATAAAAGCCACGCTTCGAATGTATTTAGAACTGCTGTTGGCGAATAGAATTACTGATGGATTATCTTTCATACAAACTATAGGAAATTTTTAAACTCGACCACTGCATAAAAATTTGCATGTGACCGAGCAAATTCGTTGTTAAGCTTAGATTGATGAGGTGAGAATCAAATTGAACAGAACAAATTTAGTCACTAGATTCTGACATCTCAACTAAAATGTTTATGAAGAAATTTATATACTTTCGACGAATTTGGGATCGTCAAAATATCAAAAAAGCACTCGAAAACAACAATCCTACTCTTACGTCAAGGATTAACTTCGGATTCACGATATCCACGGTCGCATAAGCTTAGATGTCCTCAACCGCAGCCTATCATCGTCATATTTCAGTGTCAGTGACTGTAATGATATCAACCACTATCCTTAATGACGCTCCCAATAATACAAATCCTCAAAGGAGGGACATAACTAAAAAAAACAGCCAGTTTTGCTCAACAAATATCGAGTAATTAGTAAATAATAACCAAAAGTATCGTAGGGTGTTGCTTGAAGAAGATGAGTAACGACGACATAATAAGTGGTTCAGCTGCCCATACGTTCGTTTCTCGATGATATGTGATGCATTCGCGTATTGCTGCACATACCAATCTTGCTGCTTTTTGTGTTTTTTGCTTATCGAATGCCGAATTAAGCGACGAAAGTAATGTTTTCGGCTCAATCATCACCTAAAACGATAAAGAAACACTCAAATGATATAATAATTGCTGCTATAAGACATTGAATAGTTGTCTCATTTTGTCCAAAATGTTTGTGACATCACATATAGGGATGAGAACAACACCCTATGAATTTAGTTCATTGCTATTATAAGCACCATAAATATCCTTCCATATCGACTTTTTTTTAAAGCCTATCCAAATATGTCATTCTAATTATCTATCCAATAAGCCATTCTAGCTATTTATAGAAGGAAATAAATGGTTAATATTTGAGTTTAATAAAACCGATGAATAACATTGAAGATGGAGACATACATCTGAGCAAAATTGACGCCATTTACTTTCATCAATCTCAAATCTCTTGATTGTAAGTGCCGAGGTGGTGGGTCCACCTTTAGAAAGTATATCGAGTCGAGGTTTCTTCAGAACACCGCCACTTACCTTAAATTGAACATTACTTGCTATCACCTTAAACCAGGATCTTTTAAAGTAATGGCTGCAAAGAGATCCAATAAAACCCTCTCCCATTGGCATTTATGTGGAGATTCTAAAATTGAAAAAAAAAATCTTATTTTCTCAGCAAAGAACCCCTATGATGAATTCGAGCAACAGGCCAACGGATATGAATTTATTGCAATCATCAGCACCTCTTATCGATCTGATCGAAGATTACCTTCCCAGCTAGACGCTATCCTACTTCAATCAACCGCAATTAAGTTGAGTTCGACGCTTCTTGATTCAATTAAAAAATGGTAAAACATTATAAAAAGCTGAATGATCGAATACCATACCTGTGGGAGTTCTCTCTTACCGGAGATGTGTGCCCTAAGGCGTGATGAACTATCCGACGAACCAGGCAAACCCTCACGTCCGAGTGCGACGAATCCACCTGCGGGAAGATTAGCCTTTGCCTTCCCACTTGACTTACTCATAGTGATCCAACACCGTATCTGAGATAATATTCCATTCATATGACTATAGACTTCAGAAATTATAGAAAAGTTAAGAAACTATAGTTGCAAATGCACACACTCATAATGCCTCAAAAATTATATTATATGTTGATGTTAGATGAGAACCCTCCACTGAGGGCGAAAAAGTATGAGGTTTGTTGTTGCGTCATGAATACACTTCTTGCAACTATCTAAATTTGTTCGTTTATATAAATATTCAAGAAAAAAAAAACCGAAAATAAAAGTAAAGCTATTTAAGTGTCGATTTCTAGTAAATGAATAATCCAAACGAATTTTTAAAACATCAATCAAGATGGCTAGCTAGCACCAATAATTGGTCTCAATCCAGAGTCAGAAACTTTAAATTGCTTCGATAAATTAATAAAGGTCACTTCAACTCACCTAGCAATTAATATAAAACTATAAGCGTTGCCACCGTTATTTCCACCTTCAAACTACCACATAACCGGCTTCCATCAACTCACAATTTGCAGATACTGAACATGACTTAAATACTCAAAGCTAGCTTGAGAAGTCCGCTAGGAAAATTCATCTTGTGGTCGTACAAACGTTTTCGGTACAAGAACAGACGATCCCATTTCGATGTAAACTGCTGCATCCGAAAGCCAAATTAGGCCGAATATGGAATGTGAAGCACATGGAGATTGTAGAAACGGTTTATTGGGGAGCACAACTGCTCCCAAGACGAGTATAACAACAAGGATGAACGGGTACAAGGCGAGGTCGATTGGGGAGAGCTGACGAGTGGAGATTGGTGAATGGGGACCGACGACGGGGACTGACGACTCGAGAAGGCGAATGAAGAAGACTGACCCTGATGAGTTGAAGCCCGACTTATATAAGTCTCAGATATCGCCTGAGGCAACATAAGAGTACTAACTCGATCAATGGCCTTATGTGAAGAACAGTAAACGAGAATCGACTAAACGAGTAAATGTGCTGACTACAATGATATGTTACAAGTAAATATCTTGGGCTGGCTCTTCAGCGCTATACGCAACGTCTCTCCGCTGAAGTCGATCCGTCCGTCCGTGTCTATAATCTGTCCGTCTGTGTGCACGATCCGTCGGTCCATAGTACGTTCTACGTTGACCTTCAGGACTGAAACGTTGTGGAGCATGTCGATCGCGAGTTGAGCGGCATAGATCGATTGGAGCCTGAGCTGGCTGTTGGTGTCGACGTTCTGTTGTGGCTGTGCCCGTTGCTGTACGATTGGCAGGTCCACTGCTGCTCGGATGGCTGGCGAGATTGATTGAGCATCGAAGTCGTCCAGCAGCGAGGTGGACACTGCATCTACTGGAGAGTCATCCTGCTTGGTGCTTCATCAGCGAAGTTGGTTGATGTGGCGCGTCCAAACTTCTGATCCAACCAGAACGTCGTAGGTGACACGGCCATATCTGCGTAGCATCGTCCATCTTGTCTTCTGAAAAAGATAACTTCTGACAAGCACGAGATCACCTCGTGTGAAGGAACGGACGGGAGCTGCATGTCGTCGATGGAAGTCTGCCTCCACCTTGTCGTTCTTCCGTCTGCGAAGGGCGGTATCGGCCGAACCAAGTCCATGAAGTACGGAGCTGACGTCCGAGGAAAATTTGTGCTGGCGAGCGATTTCCGAGCGTAGCGTTTGGAGTTGTCCGGTAATTAAGCAGAAATGTTTGTAGAGCTTCCACTGTTGTCTCCTCCCCTCTGTGTTTGTGGAGCGTTCGTTTGAAAGTGTCCACGAAACGTTTTGCTTATTCGTTTGATTGAGGGTGATAGGGTGGTGGGAAGGCGTACTTGATGCCGTTTCTTGCGCAGAAATCGGCGAAATTTGCGGAAGTGAACTGAATGCCATTATCCGAGACAATAACTTCCGGCATTCCGAATTACGTGGAAAGCTGTCGCGAGAGCTTGAGGGCTGCGAAGGATGTTGCGCGATCCGTCATGAAGACCTCTGGCCACTTTGAATGCGAGTGCACGATGATTAGAAAGCAGTGTCCTTCGAACGGTCCTGATTAGTCCACATGGATGCAAGTCCATGGCTTGTCTGTTGTCGGCCACGAAGTAAGTGCAGCTTTGACCGGGACTTTCGAGATGTCTGCACACGGTTGGCACTGCTTGACTGTCGTCTCGATGTGCTTGTCGATGTCCAGTCACTGTGTGTAGCTTCTCGAGTTGCGTCCGCGATGTCCTGCGCTGTCACTGGAAGTGCGTTGGTTGCGTCGGAGAGTGTCCAATGTACGTCGGCTTCCACTGTGATAGCGGCGATCACCATGTTCTCATCGTTCAGAATAATCCGTCGGACGTTGTGGCGCAACGTGGCCAGGTTCCATACGTCCAATTTGTCGATGAAGTCGAGGCCCAACAAGCTGTGTGCATTGTTGCCATAACCCACGAAGATGAGTCCTGCTGCCGTTTGTGTCTCAAGCGTTCTGGTTGCCTCTCCGGAGAAACGGATTGGATTGTTAGGTGCGTCGAGGGCTTGCTCCGTGACTGGCTGTAGACGAGGGGACCCGAGTCGCTTCCATGACGCCTTTGATACGGCGGTGATGTCCGATCCTGTGTCCCTTGGAATCGAACTGAGTGTCCATCGATGACCGCGGTGACGAACTTCCGCCGTTGTCGTGCATTCGTCATCCTCTTGACGTTTGACGTCTTGACGCTACGGAGACACACAGTGAGAAATTGACGTGTTAAATATTTAATAATATGTCAACGAAGACGTCGGTCGATGCATCGTTGATGGGCATCGATAAGACTCCTAAATAATATATTGAATGTCAGCAATGGAAAAATCAGCATCGAAGATATCCATCGTAAGAAGAGGTGGTATTTGTATTTGGGACCCAGAAGTTCGGTGTCGGGTGATTTCCCTCTCTCATGTCTACCCTACCCTCCTAAATTCGTTGCCTTCCGAATCCAGATTCTCGAATGATCTTTAGAGGTTCCAAAAATTGGCAGCCACAGAACTTCGAGGACCTGTTTAAGTTGGCAGTTGTTCATATGCATGGAATGATTACTTATAACTTTTTCCCTAATATTCTATGCTATTTCTTGATTGGATAGTAACTTTGTAGTAATCAGTCCTCTAGTTACTGTAGAAGGATAGAAAATGGCTGTTAATAACGCACTACAAACTACAGATGGAGAGTTGATCCCTCGTAACATTTTGCTCGTTATTTAAGCAATCTTAAATGCGCTGACTATACAATAATGCCTGCTATTCTCTCGTTGTGCATCAGTCCGCACACTTTTCTTATTTCTATTGAGAGTATTCCTATTTTCTTTAAAGTATGGACGTTAAGTTGATATCTTATATTTTCTTTGCTAAGCCTTACTAGGCTATATTATATTGCTTGGCTTTCATAACACATGTGTAATATTTATTTTTTAATTCATTTTTGAGTAAATTTTATGATATTAGTGTGCAGTTGACTGTCAGCAACTCGAATCCGTGCATTAAACATTTCAGCCTTTGATTTATATCTGAATCATCGAAATGATTTTGTGAGCTTTGATTGCACTTAACTTATAGATAGCCGACATCTTCAAGTAAAGCATTTTTATTCATTAGTTTGAACGAAAATATAACGTGATGCTTAGTGGCCCACTATCTCCTATGAACCTCACCGGTTAAGAATAAACCTCGAGGTTGTTCATTCCGTAGTAATGCCACAGAAAGTACTGTCTCCAGTTTTAGAATATCATGAAAAGTTTAAAATTTCTAATCATGAAAGCTGATCTTAGAAAATTATTTAGGAATTATTTACTTTTCTTTCGACATCAATCGGCATCTCGATTCTTAGAGTTTCCTTCCTCTCAGGGATGGTTCCTATCGCTATATTTTTTACTCATTTAACTTATTTGCGAAAAAAAGAACATCGTTTCTTTCTGTCTGAAACAATTCCTTACATATTTCTTATTTTATAATTGCTCTAATATTTCAATATTTTCTTTATATTGCAATTATTTTTGGGTTTGTTGAGCATTTAGATATTATCTCATAAATTGTTAATCCATTGCTCAACAAAGAATATCAATGATGACTCAGGTGTGCTAGGTGAGTTGTACAGGTGGGCTGCTTTGATGGCTAAAATAGGTGTACGGTTGTGACGGAACGAATCGATTCTGCGAGCACAACGTCGCTGAGTCAGCGTTTCTCCTCTATTGGTGTGTGGCGGTCGGTGTGTGTTCTTCGACGATCGGCATTACCTTTATTTCTCTCTTTCTACGTTGTTTGCCTCCCCCTTCGTACAACTGTACCATCAACACATTCCATCGGTTATCCTCTTCTATGCGATTATGTTCATTCCATTCTATTTCCTCTCTTTTACCTATCGTTATGTAAACGAACCTTTAATAATTAGTGTGTCTAATTTAGGTGACCCCCCTCCCTCTTCCAGCAATGAGTAAAATTTGAGTGATGTTTAGGTGACTTCCTTTTTTTGAGTTACTTTATGAACACCACTTACATTACGTTTAATATGATGGCAATTTTAACAGTGTTTTGACTTCTATTCGTCGATCGTTAGACATTTTAAGTCTTTTATCGTCATCAAACCGAATCCAATTTGTTCGTTGGATAGCGTCTCATATGAGACGACGAGGTGACAAAGAAATTTTGATTTGTTGCCTCATTCTATGCATCGAGAGTCTACCTCTTGTCAAGACACACATACATCACTTAACGCCGTGGATTCAGCCGTCTGAAGTTGCACCACAAACGTGTGCGTTCACATTTCTAGGCTGGAAGTGTCTGCATTCACCTGTCTAGGCTGCAGCGAGGTGTTTATTTATTTATTTATTTCAATGAACACAGCATTCATTACGTATGTATGTCTCTTCATATCCGCTTCCACCTGCTCTGACCCAATGCCTCTCTGGTCCACTTGGCTCCTATGGTCTTTAGGTCGACATCCCCTTCTTGCAGGTCGGTCACGTGAAGGTTAGGGCTTAGGTTCGTCTCCTGCCCGTCGGATGCTGACGAGCGTATTTACCGTCGTTCCTTCTATGACTGTCGGGGCTTGTCATAATTTGTCATAATTTATTGTTAACACTTACGCAAAGTGAATATCTCTGATGTTTGTTTCAAGTTTCCTATCACACTGAATACTCTTCTTAGCGATTCACCGAATGTGAAAAAAACAGCTATCTTTAATGATCGATAATCATTTTTGTATACTTTATTCATATTGCTAGTAATAAATATTTTCGGGAATGTGTTCTTTTGCATTTCCTTAGGAGAGAGGGAGGGGATGGGGAGGGGAGCATCTAAATTTGAAACAAATAGCAAATTTTTTTTTCGATTCTCTTCGCTTGCTATGTGATATTTACTTCGGCACATCGAATGTACATAAAGAAATCTCTTCGGAATGTTTAAACGTCTTTTTTTTTCTGCTTCAAAGTAAACACAGGAGGAAGCTGTAGATCGTTTTGAGCAAAGACCTAAAGATTTCTCAACTTTCGGAAATTCCAACACTACTATCTCCATCAATACAATATTTTGTATCATAGCTATGCTACTCGAATTCATTTCTTCGTCGAGCATTTGCTCTACTGATTCATTGTTTTCTCTTTCTTTTTCTTTTTTTTTTTTCAAAAAAAAAACATTCAATTAAAATTACCTCAATAAATAAAAAATTAAAATAATTTAGCACTTTTGAATTAAGTATCTACCTAAGATTATTATTCATATGCAAATTCGTCCCTTATGCAAATTTCCTTTACAAAAATGCGCTATAGCAAAGTCATATCTTATTTATTTATTTATTTATTTATTTTATTTTATTTAAGTCATATCTACCCGCATACAAATGTATTTCTGATCTATACGGGAATCATTGAAATTGAAACTGCAAAATTTGCTGAATATAACGCTATGCTTCTCTACCATATCTCCGTATTAGCCCATCAATGGGGAAATGAAAAAATTTGCATATAGTTAATCTAATCGAATTTGATTGCAAACGGCTAAAAGAAAAACGAATCTTCTGTGGAAGATTTATGCAGGCGTTCAGATTAATTAAGAATATGCAAATTCCATCGAGCATAGTTTATTTATTTATTTATTTTTGTTGCTAATTGGTACCATTCTCTCTTCTTTTTTTTTTTCTTTCGCAAGCAGTTTCCTTTGATTGCATTCTTCGCTCTTGCCTTCCTTTACAAGCTAACTAATCTCCGTATACCTCTCAGCTTATAAATAAAACGCAATATTCTGAATAGTGCAATGTTGTCTTTGGTTTATTGTAGCGATTTACTTCTCAGATTTGCATATCTTATTTGATTGTATTTTCTGAATACTTGTTATAAATCAACACTACCGTGTTAGTTGGATATTTTTTTGATATTATTATTTTTTTTTGTTTTTTGTTTTTTTTTGTTGTTTTTTTTGCAATGAAAAGAATATTTTGTCATATTTGCACTAAGTAATTAATAATAGTAATCTCAAATTGGAATGAAATGCGATAGCAGGATATATGAACGACTGATGAGGCAGTATTTGTTCTTGACCAAAGTAACCATATAGTTGGGAAACTTCCCGCAGGCCAATAGAAGGTAACTTGTAAGTTGTGGCAGTAATAAGCAATTACTTTTAGTGAATAACTAAATCGTCTTCTCGTTCCATCAGTATTCGTATTATGGCAATATTATAAAAACCGGACCGGAAGGAAAACGATGAAAACGAGACCGGAAAACCTCACCGGATTAATACTTTACCTTACCGGATCGAATACCTTACAGGAAGGAAAACTTATGCGAGCGCATTTCACATACGTAGAATGTTTGTGTTATATACTGGCCTAAAGGCTTATAGCTGCATATGGCGATATTGCAAAGAATATATTAAAATATGCTTTGCGTCTCGAAATTGTAGTAAAGTCTTTGATAGGCCAGGTTGTTGATCCTAGGTATGGGGCATTTCTTTGACCTTAAAGGAATAAAAAGGTCCCAGACATAGAACATTTCCTTGGCCTTAAAGGAATAAAAAGTTTTTTTTTTTTTTTTTTGCAATTGTCAAAATAACCAAATAAAATCGAATTGAATTTTAAGTTTTTATATTTAATTCAACTAAAAGAAAATTATTTTAATTCAATAATATAGTTTTATTTTATTATTATCAAATGTTCGTTGATATTTATATAAGTGCCAAAGATATTGATCTTTATCTAAATCGATATATGATCTTAGTTGAGAATGTTTAAATTTATGGTGAATGAATATTGCTTAGCTGAGAGGATTTATTGCATATTTATTTATTTTTATTTCAATCAATAGAACGTTCACTGTAAATAAATATCCCTTCATATTGCTTCCACCTACCCTGACCGAATATCTCTCTGATCCATTTGGCTTCTGTGGTCTTTAGGTCGGCTTCTCCTTCTTGCACGTCGGTCATTTGAAAGTTAGGGCATAGGTTCGTCTTCTGCCCGTCGGATGTTGACTGACGATCCGGTCCACCGTTAGACCGGCTCTTTTACTGTCCTACTCGTTCACCATGAACGCTGTAAGCTAAGTGGAACAAATTGGCATAGGGGACACTCCTAATTGTTTTGCTGCTTCTTTGTGCAATTATTTTAGCGTTCTATTTTACATTGGTGCATTTTGTTGTGATTTCAAAAAAAAAAAAGAAGAACATATTAATGATCAACCCTCTTTTTAAGCATCAAATATATCAATAGAGGTAGCGATTAATGGCGTGAAAATCTTACCTAGAATTTTAAGCAAAATCTTTTTAGCGCATGCTAAATAAACTATATTCGGTGGAAATAGATGCGAATATTTTTGAAAACTTGATATACAATTTTGAATCGTTCACTAAACGAAATCTTTCATCTTTCATATCTAAACGAAATGATGAACTCGTTCGTTGCTTTGAAATTAGGCACATCGTAGAATCATCGCAGCGATATTTTTTTATAAATATAAACCGACGAATGTGGAGAGTGTTTTTCAACGGAAGAGGTATGATGCGATGATGGAGTCGAATGTGACCTCGGGTGATGATCGCCGCTTTGTGAATCGTCGACGTGGACAGTGTGCCTTTGCGATTGCGATCTTCCTCATCACTAATCAACGAACCTCACATATCACTTCCCACTACCTCAACGTCGTCACTCCTCTAGTCACTTTCATATATGTTCCTTTTTTCTTGAAATATATTACCTCATACTGTATGCTACCTTTCCACCGTACTCCTTCTATGACAACCAAAGTGTTTAAAATAGCACAGTTAATATGTCTGGTACTAGGACAAATTGCAGAACGTATTTTGTTTTGATGCTGCGATTATGAGGTGCTGAAAGAATTCGATTTAATTCGAATCAACTCGTGACAGAAGTCAATACCGTAGGGTGCCATCCTTTTGTGAGTCTACTGTAATAAACGATCGTTTTTTTTTTACAAGATTCTACGGTAGCATAGCCTCTGAGCATTATCTGGGGCCCAAACCTCGCGGATTCTGGTCTCAAATAGTGTCAACTTTCACCTAGGAGATCATGGAGTTAAGAAGCGCCGAAATCATATGGCTTCGGCCTTATCTTGAGGTTTCAGAGCGTATATGACCTCATCTCTGCCCCGAAGACCTCGCATTTGTTGGTCTTGCTTCTTAGGTCGAGCCCTGTGGTGCTCACTGACCTTGGTACTTTTATTATTATCCACTTTTCACTCTCATTCGTACTGCTTAATCTTAATCGACCACTCCCAACAGTAATACAATTCGTCGTAGTTACAATGCAACCTGTCACGAATACTATTACTTACTTCCTATTAGCTTGGCTACCAGCACTACCTATTGCTACTTTAGTCAATGCTATTAATAAAAGTAATGGGAAGGGAGCGTCAATGATTAGTTGCTAATTTTAACACATATGTGTTAAGGGATGATTTTTGAGTAAACTTGTGTTATATATTTCGACGATAAACAATAACTCAAACTTCTTCAAACAACGAAACATTAACTTTGAATTCATTTTTTTTTAGTTTAAAACGTGTTATATTACACATTATTTTTCCCGTTGATTAGAGATTGATGCAATTTTCAAATGATTGGCGATCTCTATGTGCTATCAACTAAACAAAAAATTGGTCCATTCATCTGTTGAGGCTATCTACGTTTCCGGTGATTCACACCAATGTGATTACCTATTAATGACTCAATTTTCGTTGTTTGACCGTTGTGATCGTATCCCCTATCCCCCCCTCCCCCCTCCCCAACAACTTTTGTTGAGTTCCTCTAACCTATTTCATTGCCTTTATATGAGCGATTAATATTTAATATTTTATAATATGCGAACTATTTTTGTTATATAAATAATCGAAAGCGAGTAAAAAATAGAAACTTACTGTAGGGAAATTGTCTTTTTTATTGTCGAAAAAAAAACGAATTTTTTTCATTATGGATTTTTCTTTTTAAATGAAAATCCATGGGAAATTTTTGCGAAATTATTGATTTTTCATTTAAAAAACCCGACGACTTATAAATACGATTGGGAATTTTATGAATTCAAAATATATTCATGAGATAATCGAATAATTTTCCAATGAAATTCTTTTTTGATCATTATTTTTTCATTAACAAAAAAATTGCACTCGGTAGTGAATTAAAATTTTCAGCCGAAAAAAAAGAAAACCATTTTCTATGTCTTTTGATTTTCAATAAAATTAAAACAATTTTCGATGGAAGATTTTTTTTTAATACGACACTTGAAAATCAGAAAATGTGATTATTCTTTTTGAGTGTAAAAATTCCATTGCTGTTTCGAGACGGTTTCACCGGCTGGCACTAATTTGAAACAAACAAAATTCAAAATAACTGACAGATTCGAACTGGGGCCGCATATTTTCCATACAAACACACTACCACTGAACTATTTGATTAAAACCCTAATTGCGTTAATTACTCTTTTGTTCCACATAAAATTTTCACTAAAACATTGTTTTTTTTTTATCCATATGGTCCATAGATGGTAAATATGAAATATACGTTTGTTGGAGTATTTGTGGAGAAAATTGTAATTTGATATGGCCATAGTCGGTTTCGTTATTGACACAGTATCGAGGAAATATCATTGAAAATGAGAGAAATAGGATTGAGCCAATGAAATATGCAAATCACTAACCAATAGTAATGCTTTTAAGAGAAAAAAGCAACAAAAATAGTTGACGAAGATGATGCTTCGTTGATGATTGTGTGTGACTTGCTTTAGAGAACATTGCTACCTTATTTCCACCTTTATACTCTCCAAATTTTTATAAGCATCCCTCTACCCTTCCCCAAGTTCCTGATGTTATAAACGAGTAAACACTTCTATATTTTATGGTAGTTAGGCATCAACCATTGTTTATAAGAAGTATATGAGAAGAAAACTAAAAATAACAATGTTGCATTTTATTGGCATTATTCCTCCTCCGTTTCATTCATAAATCAAGGTAGATTTATTATTATAAGCACAGGTGATTCTTTATATAGGCCAACTTTATGGAGGTGAAAAATATCTGGCATTTGAGTTTAAAGATTATTTCCCCTTGCGGGTATCTAGTTTACCTGCAGAATTACCCATTTATAAATGACGACTCTTTTTTGTACAGAAAACTAACTTCATTCTATCAAAAAAAAAAGTGAACTCGGATTTGAGTTTTTCCTCGAAAATCGAGCAATCTTTCCCCTCAAAAAAATTAGACAGCAGAACGATGCCAAATTTAATCTCATCAAAGCAAAAGAGGTGATTAACCTTGCAGTTTATGTCTATCGATCAACTCTCTCCTTTCTTCATTTTTCCAATTTTAAATAATTCCAAATGCGTTTTTTTTCTTTTTTTCGTTATTTTCGCTACTTTTTCTTTTTATTTGAGAGTATCGAAATAATTCCAACAAAAAGTTTTTTTTTTGACTTGCAAAAACAATTTCAAAAATTCGAGCAATTCACTTTCGGTATTTTTAGTATTTTCAGTAGCCCAATCATCGATTAGCATTTAGCCTAAGGCGATTTACATATTCAAGTTTAAGTTCTCGTTTATCCAGCGGATAAGGTTGAAAGTTAAATCCGACCTCGGTTGTGCTGGTGGATCCGGAAACGGATCGGCTATGCAGCCATGTATAAGTTCATAAGAGTTAGTCCTGATGTCGGCTGAGTTAAAGCCGACTGCACCACCGAGACCACATCTAATCTTTCATCTCGACGTGGTCGTAGATTACATCCGGTCCTGATCGCAATCCCCCTGCCACCAAGGCTGGAAACAGATTTAACTCGACATCAATACTTGGTTATTTTTATAGGATGGATTAATATGTATCCAAGTTTTTTTTGCAGATTATTAAAAGGTCAAAGTTCAAAATATTATCAGATTCAAAGGTTTAGACGTCATAAGGCATTAAAGATTAGTCTAGAAGAAGTCCGTATATTTTTTGAAGTTGCGACGGTAATACCCAACCTAATTAAGCGTAATTAATGAAACATTCTGCAAATGTTTGCTTCAACCTGATGGTGACTTTATGATGCACTCGAAAGGTCATCGTTAAGTAGCCATCAGGAGTGGACAAACTCGCTGAGACTGTCCACTACGCCTCGACCTTGGCCTTATGCTCTCATCCATAACTAAGGCGTCCTCTAAACTATCGGTGGTCGCTTTTTTTTTTCACTTCCTGCATAGTGTCTCTTTATTGTGTTGTGTTTATCTCTGTAACTCTCATAATATCGGTGTTCTCTCATTATGGCCTCGACAACGGGGGGCAGGTGATGTGCATTGTTTGTCTTAGTACGTTCTTCCTATTTACTTGACGTCGAAGAGCGACCCAGCCATTCGATTACCTAGCAGGTAGACAACCTATACATACGTTAAGGAATACACCCTCAGTTGTAAGTATTGTTGAGTGTTACGCCACTCTTTACATTTTCTATTTGATGGTGTTAGAATCGTGATTAAATTTATTTCGATGTTTTACTTTACTTTCGATAATACGAAGTAATTGTTATAATCTCAGATTCCTTTCAACGTTTACTTCTTACTTATTATTGTTTTTTTTGTTTTCTTTGTTTTTTTTGTAAAAATATTTTCCACGTCGAATAGTTTAATTGCATTATCGATTAAAATTTCTAACGGAAATGAAATTTCCTTCAATTGACATAAAATTTTGAAGAATTTTAGAATATATTTAAATAATTTTGTTTTTTTTTTTTATATATATATATATATATATATATATATTTGTTGTTGTAAATTTGCGTTTGCATAGCATATTATGGTGTTGCTATATCTTTCCAAGTACATGTATGCGTCTATCTGTGTGTCTCTCTACTCGTCGGGCAATTTCATCTAGAGAACGATTGAAACTAAAGTTGCAAGATTTGTTTGAGGAAATAGAAATATTAACATCTCACTCTACGCTGAATTTCAAATTCATTCATCAAAAACAAATAATTTCCACATACTTGATGGCACCAAAAAACGCGCATACATTTTGCAATCGATATGGTTTCACCTTCAATCGCTAGACCACCTAATCGAATTGTTATAATATATGAATGAATCGTTGCTGAATTCTTTTTGTTTGTCAATAATTTATCAAACCTGTTAGTCTAATGGGTATATTGATCTCTTTGTGAAATTTTAATTAGCTGCAAAGTCTTGCCGTAAAAAAAGTTTATTTCCGTACAGCAATCGTTGTATAAGGTTGGTAAAACGCGGCTGTCAGCAACATTCAATACTCTGTGATGGGCTGCGCTTTACGCATCGGCTTAATTGTTGTCCATTTAGCACTAAGCTTTGTGTTATAAACACTTGCTGTCTTATCTCTAAATAATAATTGAGCATTTATGATGCTTGATTTATTGTCAATACGTGCATTATGTGATCCATAACAACTTTACACTAATAACGTAGTATGACGTACGAAACCGAACCTACGATTTATATATATATATATATATATACATATATATATGATATATGATATAACTGTACGGTCGATGCTTGCATTATTTTGCGCCGTTTTTTTCACAATCGTCGTTTTTTGCAATTGCACTATTTTGCAATCATTTTGCAATTGCACCGTTTCGCAATTGTTTTGCAATATGATAATTGTATTGCTATTGCAGAAACCGATAAAAAAAGGAAGGTGAACGACGCATCCATTTAAAAATGCCTGTGCGCAGAAGTGGAGGTATGTCCTATTGCAAGTTTTTTATTAGTATATTGTTCACTTTGCAGATTTTGTCGACATTAATTGTCTATGACGGTTTTGTTGTCCAGCCTCCCCCCCCTTTTTTTTTTTTGACGACTATCATTGTCTATTCTCATCATTAGGGGAAATAAGAGTATTTTTGGATTACTTAGAAAGTGGAGTTCTTTCAAGTTTCACTTTGGAAATTTACATGTATGTGTAGCGATGGGAGAATGCGAAGCGTCCTTTCTATCATTCGACTTAAAACGTAAATGATTACACGATAAAAATATGTGCTAATATTATAGGGCAAACATTTCGTTAAATGTGGAAGAAATTAGAATCTAATCATTTTTAGAAACCCCTCAAGGTTAGGGTAAAAAATATTTTGAAAATTTTACTGACAAAGTGTGCAGAGAAAACTCTAAAAAATCGAAAATTTTTTTTCAAGTTGTGGGAAGCTATACTTGGGTAAATTTTTCTTCAAAGTTTCAACATATAATCATGTAAGTTGTCCAATGTTTTCATTACACGTAACCAGGATTAGATCTAATATGCGGCATTGATCAGGTATATAGTCTAAGGTGTGATAGGTATATCTAAGATATATCACGTGTTTATTTATAGAAGCGCATCGTGCATTGGAGCAACTCGAAGAGTATCACGCATCGTTAGTAAGTGCCAGCTCGAGTGAATTGAAACGTGAAATCGAAAAACTCATCAATAATTTTAAGGCAGCTCTCTTTCAATCACTGATCGGTATGTTTTTTTACCTTTATCTGCTTCATCTTTTCGTAGTTGAATGCTTTTGATGCTCCTTTTTTTGAAAGTTTGATTTATGAAAGCAAATTATGATGACGTCATGTCTGCGGTGACGTCATCTTTGTGTACATATATGTTTCTGTCTTGTTGTCTTTCTAGCAGTTTAAATCAGGAATCTGAAATTTGTAGTTACAAAGTTTGGTGTTACATTATATACTATCGGATGGGATCTCATTTCATATCGCTCGCTAATCCACTAACTTCATTAAAAAATTGTTGACATTTAAAGGTATCCCAAAAATTTGCATACATTTTGCGCCAGTCAGATTTGGTTGTAGGATTACAAATTTTTTTTGCGAATGGTATCTGTGAGTGATCGAATCAGTTAGGATATGAAGATACTGTACATATTTTATGTTTTATATTTGATTGGTAATCCGTGGGAATGGTAAGTTTAGTGGGTAGATTGCAAAAAAAAAAAAAAAAAAAAAACAACACATATCCTGCCAGCCGTTTATCACCTGTTTCATTGCTGGTAGCAAGTTTCCAATTACAATTCCCAGAAGGTAGGTTGAGAATTTTGGGACCTCAGTTAGAAGCACATTTTTGCTTCGAATTTGCAACTATTTTAGGTGCATTCTCTTACCTATCGCCGCTGTGAGTAGCTGAACAAAGGCTGGCAACTATTTTGCCAGCCACACATACGTTTACCTTCTCAATTATGAGAACGTATCGTGCTGATCAAGATGTCACAGCTGTCAGCATAGCAAATAAATGAATTTCCTTAAGTTTTAATTGAGGTGCATATCACAACTGTCATCTAAGAATGCAGTTTTCAAGCATCAAAGTTATAGATTATGTTGGTGTAATGTTGTCTTCATAGATGTGACGTCATTTTCTGTTTTGTTTATTGTTGTTGAATTCGCCTTTCAGACATACAAGAACTCTATGAGGAAACACTTTTAAATGAGCGCAAGAGTATCGCACAAAAGGCCTATGAGACAAGACGAATTGCCGAACGTTGGGAGAGCAATCCTCCATTTGGTCGACCATTCAGAGAAGCGCCACTCGCTACACCGGTTTGTTGATTCGTTTCTTTTTCTAGAATATTGCTAGAATGATGATCTAGTCAAAAGGGTGACAGTTTAATCTCAAATTATTTAGAACCTTGTTGTAATTTTTCCTATTCATGCGGAACAGCTAAGGGAAGAGTCGACTCCATAGGAGTGGATTTCGAGTTGGGACACCGCCGAAATTGAAATCCCTCCGGTTAACTATCTTTTACGCGATTACGTTATAGCGCAGTTTTTTGAATTTGCTAGAAATTAGTGGAAGAGATATGCAATTAGATCTACAAACTATATTCTATCTGTTTGCGCAACAAATTATTCATTTGCTTTATTTGCATATATTTTCTCTAATATGGAATTTTTTTTTTTGGAGGATTCTGGTTTCCAATATGTGGATCATCATGGTTCTTCAGCGTTCAGTAATGGCAACGATACATCACATTCATACTCAATGCAAGAGCAACGTCGTCAATATGTGAGTAATAAATAGAGTAATTGAAATTTGGCTGCAATTTCTTCATCATAAAATATAGATCTGAAAGAGAATCAATTTCATATCGTAGTGGGGAATGGCAACTTAAATTTTTTATGCTTCTGTGCGCGATTCTATAGTATCTAGATTGCATATAGCCATTTTCTGCGCTTTTTTTGGATGATGTTTGCACAAACTACAGAATCTTGGAGTATTTTCTAGCGATAGAGGGGCCTTGGTTAATAATGATGATGCTGGTACAGGTGCAGGATTGTACACTGTATTTAAGCGATCTTTTCATTGCTTGTTAATGGTAGCATGAGGCTGAGTTGGAGACTATTCTAACAGAGAATATTGTACAAGGTTGTGGTGCTATGTATTAGGCAATCTTCTTTTAAAGCAAGGGTTGATACAAAAAGTGAGGCAGCTGACATATCCGGGGCCATTGCTGAAAGGGGAATGATAGAAAGGAGGGGGGAGGGAGATTGATGAGCAGGCTGTCTCCAGCGAAGCGGTGGTTAATTATGAGACTATTTTTAGTTGTTAGAGGTGGAAACTTGATTGTTAATGAACTTATATGAAACTCAAAAATGGGCTAATTTCATCGATGCGATTCTCCATTTTTCATTATGTTATTGTTGAAATAATTTTTATTTTCTTCAGATCGATATTCTCATCACATTATTAAACGTATCTATTCATCTACGAGTTATATATATTGTTGTAATTTTGCATAGAGAGAGTCGTTGTTTGTTGCTAGTGTTTAATGGCTAGCTGAAGTGTTCTAATCTTTGCAAAATTCATCGAAGCTTTTGGTGGCCTATTCGAAAATGCACACCTCAAATTTTTCTAAAACTTAATCTAGTAGATTTTAGCTCCAAAGAAAAAAGAAAAAGAAGTATTTTTATTTGTTTTGAATTTCAGTCATCGAATGATGGTTGGAGGACAAGTCAGACGATCACACAACTCACACCATCTGGTCAAGTCACCACCACAACGGTTAGATTTCGCTATCATTTCTGCATACATCCATAATCTATTGAGAGGGTGATCTATTCGCATTATCCCTTATTTTCCTATTCTAAAGTAGCAGAAAGTTTTATGGATCTATGTAGATTAGTGTGAAATGGTTTCATATTGCGTTATGTTTATTTTACAGTCGTTGTTGCTTGTGAGATGCCGTTTTGAAGATATTTGCATATGAAGTTCAATGAATTCAAGTAAAATAGAGGGGTCCAAGCCTACTTTCTAAATCTTGTTGTCCAAACTTTCCTGAATTTTCTTTTTCGACTAATTTCAAGAGGCATTTCCAATAGACCAAAGAAGGTGACATCTCATCCGTCGAGTGATGGAATCCCATACAGACTCCAGGATATTGGTAGATCCTCGTGAATGGCTTTTTAGCAATCATTTTAACACAAACTGGATCATGAGGTGTTAGATCCGCCAAATGCATAGACCAACACAAACACACAAATGTGTTTCCCATAACGTGTTTGTGCATATTATCTAATGAGGCATAAAAAGGATGTTTTACGACAGAATAAACGTCGTCTAGGCACGTGCGTCGATCCTCAAACCGTGACAACAACAAACTCATTACAAGCGAATTTGTTCCCCTTATAACTGGAATAATGAGTTGGCATACGGCCAAACCGGAATTGTTATAATATTTTCTTGTGTGCTCTGCATCTTTACTCATTTATTCTGCCATTTTTCAACTCAGCAAAATCGTCCAATGCTGGATTTTTTTTTTTTTCAATAAAACTTGTCAATATGGAGGGCGTAGCTGAAAAATTCCAAGGAGATGGATCTTTTTCCGCATATTTTCTGAGACTTCAAAGAGTTTGTATCATCTGTTATTCTCTGACCCTTTGCTTGTTTTCTTAAACGTCATTATACGGTCGAGAGAGGGAAAAGGATGAGAGAGCTGGATCCTTTAGGATTAGAATCTCCTCCCTTATGATGAGAAGAGCAGTTTGCGAACAGGTTTTTAACGAATATTTCTGCAACATTTTTCGT
>QEWY01000503.1:268577-279031 GCA_006503575.1 Baylisascaris schroederi
ATTAGTGAAGCGGAAAGACAAATATAGATTTTTATTGATCGACGTTGTTGACAGTTGGCTGTCAGATATTCACTAAAGCTACACCTTAATTCGCTTTTCCTAGCAATACTCAGAAAACTATCAGTTTGTTGTGTAGCCTATTGAACTATGCTAATAATTTCGAAAAAAGATTGAGTAATATTATCCAAATCAGGTATGCTACGATAATTTGCAGATTAATTGTTTATTTGGCAAAGAAATAAAGGTGTTTAGTGGTGGTTGCGTGTGAAAATATTTTGCATAGTTGGCAATGGTACAATCAACGATGGCCATCTCGTTAAGGTGAAGAGAGTTGTACGTAAACACACCTTCAACGGGTGTGCGCTTAGGACGTTTTTATTGCCGTATTGGAATGCAGAGCAAATGTACATACAACAAGGGACGCAGACTATTTCACGAAGATATATCACCTGCAATAATCGTACCTACTAACTTGATGGGTGGCACTAAAATACGCCCGACTATGTATGATTGAGCGGTTAGTGAAAAATGCCGATGTAAAACGTTTATAAATCTGTAGCACCCACAAAAGATCTTATCTGTAGGGGATTAATTTCGCACAAATCAAAAATTGTTCAATGTAAACTTACCGAAATCGGA
Organism: Baylisascaris schroederi; assembly: GCA_006503575.1. Classification (NCBI taxonomy): domain Eukaryota; kingdom Metazoa; phylum Nematoda; class Chromadorea; order Rhabditida; family Ascarididae; genus Baylisascaris; species Baylisascaris schroederi. Next base: position 269,217 of record QEWY01000503.1, read on the forward strand.
GATACCCATTTTGCAGATGCTAATTTATATAGATTCGGGCAACAGAATTTAAAGATTGCATTTCATCTTATAATGACAGGAAAACGACTCAGAAGACCAACGATACTGTTTTTTTAAAATGTGATTCTAAGGTGTATAAGGGATTATTTCCTGCCATATAATATGGGAAACACTATATAGATATATCGATATTAACTCTGAGGCATCTTTGAATAGAAATAAGTCAATAATTTACTCAATAAGAAGGATATTACGCTTCAGACAAATGGACTCATTGACAACGATGGTTTGGAGTGGGAGATCGAAGAGGTGGTACTGGAGAAAGGTCATACTGGACTCGGCTTTAGTATCGCCGGTGGACTTGATCAACCGTATATCGACGGCGATCCATCAATATATGTGACAAATATTATTCCTGGTGGAGCGGCTGCTGCTGATGGACGGATGAGGTTTCATTTAGCTGCAAATTGTTTTCTTTTCTATGACGAGTTATAGCGAGTTTCGTTATACGGTTTTTGCAAATCAATTTCATGTTTGTATGTGTTTGTCTTTATGTCTGATTGTTTCAATTTGAGGGCAATCAAGGTTACAATCGTCAAAATTGTTGTTATAATTTATTCACATTAATCGATCAATTTTGGAGAATATGAGTATTGAAAAATGTCAAAGAATTTCGATGTATTTTATTCGATGTGTATCGCAAAACGGCGACGATTCGTTAATGTTGATTCGTAGGAACGATGGGTCGTAGATCACTATTCAATCATTAACGAATAAATATTCAAATAAATACGCATCATTGCAATCTACTTAATACATCTAATTCTCAGATTATGAAAATTTTGCAATATTTTGCAATGAAAAATTGAACAAATTTTTTTTTTTTGCATTTGATCTTTTTTTTTTTTTTTGAAAACTTTATTGGCTCTTCCAGTTATAAGACTGTAAGCATTTCAACGAATGCATTGCATAGAATTTTTCTTAGCAACATCGAAAATTTTTGCAATTTGGATTTGCAAAATATATTTGATTCCTTGCAACATAGACTGTGCATTGCAGTTGTTCATGATTTAAATTTTTGAATGGCGTTCTTATAGGATTGGTATGTTCTTTCATGATTGACTGCTGTTTGTTTATGGGCATTTATATGCTTTGAGGTTTCTATTGATAGAGCAGTACTATTGCAATGGCATTCTTATCTTTTCTCCTTATTTACATTCGGCTATATATTAGAAGCCTTATCATGTATATATTGCACTTTTTTAAACATTGCAAATTCAAACTTCCCGCCTAAATAGAGCGTCGTATTTAAGTGCGCATTTCTATAGTTATAATGCGTTGTTTTTTGTTGAAAAATAAAACGGTCAAAATTAAACACAATAAAAAAACTGTTGCCGACCATTTCATTTCTCTAAAAAAAATTGAAATTGTTTCTGTTGGTTTCGCTCTTCAAACTATTTGGAACTTATGCTAAGGTGCTGATTTTTATAGATGCTAAGTTCGCATCATACAAGTAATACAACAGAGGAGGAGGGGGGGGTTATGGGTGAGAAGTGTACGATACGATGTACAGATAGCATATTAAGATGGTTATATACTACACAAGTTGGTATTTTTGGAGGCCAGTTATAAAAAAAAGATTGAGGTCGCGAAAAATATTTCATGATCATATAGCGATATGAAAATTGATTGAAGTGGAACAATTTTACACAGCGTATTTATTTGACATGGTCATTTTGTCGCATGAACATTGAATGGATAGATATTATTGAACACACTGGAAAGAACTTGAAACTATTGTTCAAATGTCAATGAGGAATGAGGACTTATATAAAGGTTGAAAAATAGTTCGAAAGAAGTTACCAAAGTTTGCAGGATCGAATTCTTTTCATATTGGAACATCATTCCTTTTTTTAATGCTCATTCTTGAGAAGCTATTTTAATGCTGCAATAAAAATTTCACAAAATAGAACAACATTCTCAAGTTGTAAGCTGTTCTTGATTCAACATTTCTTGCTTCACTAAATAATTGAATTCACATCTGAAAAGTAGATTACCAATACTGTCGGACATTAGCGCCATGCAGAATGCACAAGTCGGCCCGAGGGAATATACATATTCCTATGAAATTTTCTGGCCTTCGCATCTTCCCACAACCATTCCTGCGAGTACTATTTTCCCCGCCATGCACCTCTCCAACCATGTTACGTTAAAGTTTTTATCTTTACCAAGCTATGCTTAATCGTTTTTTTGGTGCATGTCTTCTGTGCAATAGTTCCAGCAGTGGCTTCTGTCAGTCGAACGCTGACTTCTCGCAAAAAGAGTTTGAATTCATTTAACTTCTACTTCCAGAGTATGACCTCTGGGAAGCAGCTGGACTCCGATCAAAGTTGCCCGAGGTAGATGTTGGGAAGCATAGTAAGTGTTGTAGCGCATTATAAGGTGACAGCTTACAATAATTTCTACTAGAATCCGAGTCGTCTCATTGAAGCCGATAGGAGTCACCGGTTTCGAATTTCCCGGGCTTATAAACGTTTAGAGTGTTCGACTGCGACAAAACGATCCAAGATTGATCTTTAACGCGTCGTCACAAAGCTTTATTTAAGGTGTTGAAACGTCGTCGTTTGGGAAGGCGAAGTGGCAGTTTCAGTGGGATTTCTTCGTCCTATCAAGTAGGTGGTATGACACCTGTACAGCAGAGTTCACCATCGGCACCCTCATATCCTCCACCAGCACCTCCTTCCCATTCATCCTATACGAATATCCCTGTCCAACGACCGCCAAGAGAAATTGAAAGACTCGAACGCATTCCTGGAGCACAGAAAATTGAACTTTACAAGGTAGGTGGCTTAATTTGAATATATAAGATTTATGGGGCAATTCACAGGTGAGATGCTCTATCATGCTTAATTTTGTTGAGTATTTAATTTACCTTTTAAAGGTGAGGCTTCAACAAGATTCTCCAATTGTCTCAAATACCCTAGATTATATTGCACTGCTTTCCATCTATTTCAGCCTTTTTCTACTAAGAAAAGGAATCTGCTGGACTCAGCTACTATTGTAATGAATTATATAATTTTGCTTTGATTGTCTCACTTTATAAACGATTTTGTGAAAGTGATAAAGAGATATACGAATGAGTGGAACCCAGCTGGCAGGAAGGCAAAGATGCGTTTTTTTGTGGTGTTTCAATGCGCAGCATAAATATTTGTTCTACTCATATAAAAGAGTGACGTCATTAAGCTGTAGAAAGCGGAAATAGCGTAAAACCATCTAAAGCTTAGTGTTTTGTTTATTTGAAGCTATGAAATTTCTCTCTAAACTTGTTTTGATAGTAAAAAAAAAAAAACTTCATCATTCTTAAGGGAACAAAAGGACTTGGATTCAGTATAGCGGGAGGAGTTGGCAACGAACATGTAGCCGGTGATACTGGCATCTATGTTACAAAGATCATCGACGGTGGTGCTGCCTATCACGATGGCCATCTACGAGTCGGCGATAAACTTCTTGCGGTTAGATTCATTTCAGTAATCGTTTATCATCGTTACTGGCATGCAAATTCATTCGTTGACTATAGAGGTTTTTTTAATGATTTGATAACAATAATTTTGCATATCGCAGAAGAAATTTTAAAAAAATTTTCTTGAAGGTTTTTTAAAGATTTTTTCCTGTTTATACAGAAATATAGTTTGTTTGATAATTTAGTTTATTTGTGACAATAATTTTACACAGTATTGTGCTTTATTTACACTACGGTATTTCTGTAATTTTTTGTGATATTTTAAAGAGATATTTAAAGGATATTTGGATGTGATTTTAGTGGAATGAGATACAATAGCACGAATATTTATTGATTATAGTTTATATGTTAGGTGGATGATGTATCACTCGAGAACGTAACACATGAGTTTGCTGTGAACACATTGAAGCAGACATCTACAAAGGTCACTCTTTTGTACCTAAAGAATCCTCATCCTGAGTTGATGCCCGTATCGGCCCTTGACGATAGTATCAATCGCTCGATGAACGCAATATCGACACCTATCCGATCGAGTTAGTACTTGAAATTTCATTCATATAAATGTGTTATATTAGTACATATTTACAATTTAATCTTTTTCTACGACTACATTTACGGTGTAAGGGATTCTTTTTTTATATGTAGTATAGCTTAGTATAGCTTCATTACTTTCAATCCGCGGTTTGAGAGCATTACATTCAGGGAATTTAGTAAGTAAAGTTCAGCCTGAATTTGCATGTAATCTGCAATAGCTGGAAAGGTGAAACTTTTTATTAAATCAATGAAATACAGATCTCGTGTGACTATGATGAAATTTGTTGTAGGAAACAGCAGACATCACATATTGAACAGACCTCTAAAAGTGGAAATTGGAAAATATTTGTCAGATTGGTGAGGGGATTCCCATGAAGGTGGGTAAATTTCGCTCTTGGAAGATTGCTTTTAATAATCGGATACACACAAAAATATCTATGAAACTGCTTTCGTTGGAACATCTAGTTGGAGTCGAAGCGTTTATGCCCACGAGAGTTCTTCAGGCTAGAAGAAATGTTTGAAAGCAATGAAGGATTCGTCGGTGGATTTTATTTATTAAGAGAAATAGCTGCGCTTTATTGCAGCCGGTGGTTCTATTCATCAGGAGTCATTCGATGCACACACTCCGCAAGTGTTTCACTCGATGCCTGCACAAGAGGTTCCCCTCATTCCACGCACCGTCAATCTTAACAAGGGCATGCAGGGACTCGGCTTCAATATTGTGGGTGGTGAAGAAGGCGAACCTATCTACATCAGCTATGTTCTTCCGGGTGGTGTCGCTGACCTATCCGGAAATGTTAGAAAGGTAAGTTATACTTTTTGCCACTAATAATTGGGTCATCCAAGCTGACGGACCACTCTTAACGGCAATCCATTTCACACCGCTTATTGCCGTATTTGCCTCTTTTATTCGTTGAGGCTTAGCGTTATCATTGCTCACTTTTCCGAAAATTTGCTTATGCATTAATCGTTTACGTGATCATTAGTCCAAAAAGCAGAAAGATTTTCAACATTTCCATGAATTTCTTATGTTATTTTCACTGACGAAGTCAAAAGTACTGTCTTAGTAATGAAGTTTTACGTATATTTTTTTAAAATAAAATATTTGCCTTGATATTTTCATAAGCCTGCACCCGATCTCATCTGAAAGGCCGTCGTCATAATAGTGATGGCAGTGATCGCTGAATATTTTTGCTTACATTGAAATGGTATCCAAGTGCATGCTGATTCCCATTTTCAAATTTAATGTTGATGTGATTTTAAATACAGGGAGATGTGTTGCTACAAGTGAATGGTGTAAATCTGCGCAATGCGACACACGCAGAAGCAGCACGTGCCCTCAAGGACGCTGTCAATCCCATCTCACTCACACTTCAATATCGTCCTCAAGGTTTTCATCTAATTCTTTGTTGACGATTAGTTTCTTCGTAGATTATCCACTCAGAGAACACCTGGAAACACCGTAGCAAAATTTGTTTGTATTTTAGAATATATGTTGTCGTAAATATTCTTTTTTTTTTTTTGCTCTACCATGTAAGAGGATTGAAGTAAGGCATGATTCAGCAATATATTAGTAAGTTGTCATTAATTTTCATGAATTTTGTAGTTAATAAATGCGGTTTTTTTTTCATAATTGTGCCATAAATAATCATTATTGCAGAATATGCAGAATTCGAAGCAAAAATCGATCAACTACGAAAAGATATGATGGGTGGTGGCGCACTTGCTTATGGCGCTCCGAGAAGAGATCTCTTCGTTAGGTGCAATTTTTTTTTTTTTTTGCGAGAATTTTCTCTTATTCTCTTCAATGACTTTTATTTTTCTTTATTTTTCTTCTTAAAGGTTTTATGCTTTGATAATTTTTATTATTTCTTTATATTGGATGCATGAAACATAAAGAGTATCTAGAAGAATGGATCGTTTTATTACAACAGCAGTGATAAGATAAACAGGTGAATATATGTTTTTTAGATGGTGATGGGATATAGAATATGAAAGTATAGTGATTATTTTTTATTGATGGACCAATCATCCTTTCACACATTTAGCGACTTGTTTTTAGCCTCTATCATTAAGCATTAGAAAGCGATTTGATAATTTCCTATGCATTCTGTGATCATGGCAGTCCACTAGTGATATATGATATCGATGAGATAGTACTTTATTTTGCATCGTTTTAGATAGAAATTGTGGTGCAAACAGCATAATAGAACAATCTGCATATAGTCTATTTGAGAGGCAACTGATGATTCGTAAACGAGGGATAGAGTTCAGTTATAGAGTGCAATCTTTTAGTAGGGCAATTAGGTTGTTTTGTAGAACATTTGGGGTTAATAGTGTTTAGTGGATGAGTGTACGTTGATATTAGCAGTAGAGAAAGCTGAAGGAACTCTTATAGGCAGTTGGAATTGCTAGCATTGCTTGCATATGAATCTTTTTCCCCATATTATCAACGAAGTCATACAAATCGACGATGATTGACAACTTTTAGAGCACTATTCGACTATGATCCATCACGAGATGCGGGTGTACCACATCGTGCACTTGCATTCTATTATGGTGATATTCTACATGTAACGAGCACAACTGATGATGATTGGTGGACGGCACGTTTAGTGGCCGAAAATGGAGATGAAGGTCTCGAGGGTGTGATTCCATCGAAGAGACGCGTCGAGAAGAAAGAACGTCAACGAAGGAAGCAGGTACACTCCTCTTTAGTGCTGAAAAATTGTTGTCATATCTGTGGGAATATGTTAAGGTGATATTTTCAACTCGACGTTCATTAATTTTAACAGACAGATGTGTGGTACCTGTGATGAAGAAAAAGTCCTGCACAACAATAGGGGAATAAAATTTACCTGGATGTTTTCTGTGAGCTGAGATGTTAACATTAGGAGGGAATAGGCCCGGCAAAGATTTTTTAGAGAAATGTGTTCTATTCAGTAACGAAGCAGTGTTCAACGACATATTAAATTTGCCATTTGGGATCGTGTCTACCGTGATCTATGACAGGCGTGCATCTCATTCTTTTTTTTTCCATCTTATTCTTCACTTAAATATGGCGTTCAATCGACAACCAAGGACATGGCGCCCAACTTATTTAAATGACCATCAATAATGGAATCGAGGACATAAGCGCTTTTTATAAAAGTTTGTTTTTTAAGGTGAACTTCAACGCGGGAAGTCAGAGTTTAGGTCGGAACACAGGGTTGGAGGGAAGGAGAGGATCACGTTCTCAACTTTCCTTCTCACGCAAATTCCCCTTCGTTAAGAGTACCGAAAGGCTGAATGAATTCACTGACAATGAACGTAAGCTTGTTTATTTTTTATTTTTTTGTTTATTTTATCACTTCATTTCGATGTGGCACCTAGTTGAGTTTGCACTATTTTAGAATGTTTCTTGAAGTGAAAATCTTTGAGGCACATAAAAGATTCCTAAGAATAAAGAGGGAATATTAGCAGTTTGTTGCTCTATTTCAGATCTACTTTTGCCGAATTATTTATATTAGCAAAATGATGTCAGTATCGTTCATTGATGGTTTTTTCTTAAAAATTTTTTCTACCGCGAAAGGATTAATACGATAGCGTGCAAATTAGAATGGCAATAGGATCGAGATTGAGTTGAATTGTATCAGCAATAAAACACGTTGTTTGCACTTTTAAAAGCTGTATTCATTTTGAAACACACCTTAAAAGCTGATATGTGTAAATGCAATGGTGATGCTGGATTTTGCTGATATGTGTAAATGCAATGGTGATGCTGGATTTAGCAACGCGATCTAAACTTAGAAAAGAATTTGTTTTTTTTTTTGTTGTTTTTATTTTGAACGTGTTGTTCAGTTCAAAGGTTATGCTTTTTTTTTCGGTAGAACTAACGGTTTCAATAGTTACTGCCTCCAGCAGTTCAAAAAATTTATGATGGATAGTAGATTGATGGTAGGCTATCATCATCTTCATATGCAAATTTCATCTCCACCTTAACGCATTAAATACACTTCTTTGGCTATGATTGACTTAACGTTGGCTTTAATCTTTTTCTTTTTTTCCTACTCGTTGAAAACTTTCGAGGATGATTTAAGTAGATTTTATTCCTTAATAAAAGTTGAGGTAGGTTGGTGACGTGTGATCATATATTTGCCCACTTATAAGGTGGTATTGGTCAATGTCTCAGACTTTGGTCATGATCTGTATAGGCATGATGGGTGTACGTATAGTGTGGGGTTATACGATTGGGTTGATATACTGTATTCATGTACTGTATATACTGTATACTGTAATTGACCCACAAATCAGATGGTGGCACGACGTTTACATCGTGTACAACAAGTGACAGTGATTATTATTGTAAGTTGTGTTGCAATCGCAGTAATGCCTTTTATGTTGCGGTGATTCCGTTTCCTTTATTGGTTGTTTTTTTCATCTCAACAGAGGGAATATTGGGGAAACTGATTTTTTTCACTTTGACAGGTGAATTCCATTTTTGCTATTTTTTGGGTGGGGGGGGATTTAATTACGCTTGATTTATGCAAGCATTTTGCTCGTTTGTTTCCATTCTTTCCCCTTCTCCATCTTCCACCCCCATTCTTTTACCCTTCCCCCTTCCTCATTGTTCAGTGGGAATTCGTGTTTGCGGTTTCAGAAATTGCAGAAATCGTTTGTTTGTTTGTTTGTTTCACATTGTGCATGTTAGAAATTCTGTGCTTCTATGACCCAAAACTTTATGGTTTAGGAATAGTAGTCTGCTGATTTCAGTCTTGTTAATTATGGATTAAATCGGTATGCAAATTTATGTTGCTCGAAGGAGCTCCTCAAAAAGGAAAAGTCCTATCTTAAAATTTATGTAAATTTTGCTAAATCATAGTTCTATTGATGTTTCCGTTCATAAAATGGGTTAGGTTTTCGCAGTTAAACTGTCATAATTAGAAAGGCTTACCGAAAAGATAGAGAATGTTTGCCGAAAATACACTTGCAACGTTGAGGCAGTTGCTAATAAAATAGTCATCTCACGCGTTAGTGGGTGATGTGCTCTTATGTATTATATCAGTGCTGTGATTTGCTGTACTTCATGTTGTTACATTACTGTCTTAGTGTTTCTACTCTTCGATACTGAAGAAAATAGTCATTGAATGTACAATCTACTAATCGAAGTTAAAAAATTTATATGTGAAATCAATTGCTATTTAATTGATATCTACGCATGAGCATTGCCTTGATGTGCTCTCTAACTTTATCGACTTCGTTATGTTTTTATATAATTGTTAATTGTAATTGTTTCTTTAGCATGCGTTTACATCAATGAATTTATGGTTACTAATGAGAACATTTTAAATTTAGTTTAGTTAGATGTTTTTTAGAGTTGCATTTCTAAAGTAAATCATTTTTTTGTATGTGTTAGGGATCGAAATAGGCCTTTCGAATATGGCATTGAGGTACTTAACTGCATGCAATCCATAGAAGATATTGTCATATTACAATGAAGTTGTATAATCGAAGATATGTTCAGATTATAATCTATTAAAATTTGGGATGTTTTTTTTTTTTTTTTTTGAAGAGGTAATTGCTGAATTCGTTTTGATTCGAAGTGCAATGATATTATGAAGCGGAAGGGGTTATATTTAGAGAGATGTCCTGTTGTTTCATTTTTATCTTCCCTTCATATAAAATACTGGTTAGATAGCATAAAGTGAGTTTTTTTGGGTGATTTTCTGTTATGAGGAAAACGAAACAAGGATAAAAACCGCAAGTAGGTATTGAAAGGAAG
>QEWY01000503.1:279052-327769 GCA_006503575.1 Baylisascaris schroederi
AGTTGGGTTGTTATGATTTTTAGTTCGATGTTTTTTCCGTCCTAACCATTTACTGTCCAACAAGTGTACGTTTGTTTTGCTTGTTTTATTTTTTATTTTTTATTTTTGTTTGAAACTTCAAAATTATTAATATTACAGTTGGAGTAAGCGAGGAACCAATACCGACATATGTTGCTGTCGAACGTCAACAGAGTAAGTAATCTTCTAATATAGACTGTGATTTAGGGGGGTGGTGATGATCGGCTTATTATAGTTTCTACTCGAAGTATACGCGTATCTTAATCCTTACTCACCATTTCGTCTAATCAGAAGATAGAGGATTTACTCTCAAAGTAAAGGATTAGTAAGTGAAATTTATAGGAACAAATATGAAGAACAATTGGAATTTTCTAACATTTCAAAGAAATCCATCTGCATTCAGAAAATTCCGATATTCGATATGATCGCATTGCTTGATTATCATAGTTGATCGTTTATTTATTTAATTGCTGAAAAAAGGACCATTTTTAATATTGTTATCACAAAATTTAAATTTTTGGATAAAGCATTGCCGTAGGCAGCATTGCCAAGTAAAAAGACAGTCGCAAATTTATCTTGGTTGAATTTTCAAAAATGTTGAAAAATTTTCTATAAAAAAAACTATAATACGTATCGAATTTTCAGCATTTTATTCGTATTTGAATAATACAACAGAAAATATTTTTATTAATATTTACGTATTGAATTAAATAAAACACGTTGAGTTTTAAGCGATTTTATTTTATTAATGTTATCGTTATTGCCTTTTTTCTTGTATAATTGGAAATGGGTGGCATTGAGGAACATTTTTTATTATCGTTGTCTTTGAAAACTTTTAGTTATAACATTATATGAAGCGAATAATTTTATTTCTTTTTTAGATAATCATTTTAATATTATTCTGTGATCGGATATTTGAATAATCTCTTCAAAGATATTATTTACTTTCTATTTTATTAATTCATTTGCAGTAAATTATCCACGACCAGTGATTATTTTGGGTGCAATGAAGGATCGTATCAATGATGAACTTGTGCAAAGAGATCGTTGTTTTCCTTATTTGACCCTTCTTAACAAAGTCTTTCATACGAAAAAAAAAACTAGCCATATGGCTATTTGCTAAACAATTTGGTAAGGAAAGGAAAGGGAACTGAAATTTTTATGCGCCTATTTAAGATCGTGATTAGATTAGTTTTGAATTGATTCGAAAGGAAATTCTTCAAAGCTAAGAACTTAAAAATTAATAAATTTCGAACGATTCATCGAGTAGTTACGTGAGCAGCACCATGGATCACTACAGCGAGATTGTAAACGAGTTCACTCCAGTTCGTCATCTCCCAGTTGGGGAGGGGGAAAGAACTTTGGGGTCATCCAAAGGTAATCATAATTAGCTGCTCTATTTCGAGCTAACCAAGTAGCGGCATTTCGATTCGAAAAATAACATGAACAGAACCGGAAAGGAAAGTATGAAGGAAATTAAAGATTGTTTTTATCTGAAGGTCTTTCTACTGCCAATCATCAACTGGGATCGTAATAAGTACAGATATGCAAAGCGGATAAGATGATGGGCAATTGAATAGGCTAAAAAATGATTAGATCAAAAGGCTTGCTGACGTAAATTTTTCGAGGTTTTTTTGTGAAACATTGAAAGTGTGGATAGTCTGTTGAGCATTCTGAAGCCATCGGTTGCATCTAGAACGTCGACGAGGTTGCGTGTTGGCACTAATTCATTATGGACGAATATTTTTCATAGTGTAAGTAGGTTCATCTTTCAGATACAAGTCGTCCTCCAAAGGAGAATGAAGTTGATGGCCGTGATTATCATTTTGTTTCGAAAGAGCAAATGCAAGAGGATGTCAAAAACAATCTTTTCATCGAAGCCGGACAATTCCAGGATAATCTCTATGGAACAAGTATCAGTTCCGTTCGTGAAGTCGCCCAAATGGTATTTGTTTATTTTGCATGTGAAAGTTTTATTTATGTATTGATTTTAATTGTCAAAGATACATTGTGGTTTGCGTCATTGGAGATCCTGAGAAAACTTATATCAGATTGCAGTGTGAGTCGATTATCACCAGGCAGCTCTGAAGCGTCTAGATAGATCTTTTTGTTACGAAATGACCTTTGATTTAATCCGGACTTTCTAGGTTTGAGTGACTTGAACACTATAAGCCCCAGGATCTTTAGAGTTTTTCAATGTTACATTTATTACAAAAGGGATTTGAACGGATTTATTTACAGAAGTTTTGTTTATTTATTCCATAATTTAAAGAAATGGGACCTCATGGCTCTTCATGCGATTCTGAACGAAATTGCCATCTCCTTTCCTCCCCTTCTATCGTTCCGTTTTCTCATTTGGAACTTTCGAATAGACTAGTTCATTAATTTCGTGATATGCGATAAACCGAACGAGAAAATGTTTTACGCAATAATCGACGAACGATTTGTCATGGGAACTAGAATTTCGGAACTAATTATGATTCGGAGGGCCCTCGAAAATCTTTCACTGGAAACCCCTCACCCTGAAGCCCCGTAGTAGCACTTTATATTTGCAAATTTTTTGTTGTTAAGTGAATGGTTTATTTTAGGGACGGCATTGTATTCTCGATGTGAGTGGTAACGCAATTCGACGACTGCAATCGGCTGCCAATATCTATCCGATCGCCATTTTCATTAAACCACAGAATCATCATCAGATTATGTACGTTTTATACGCTTTCATTTTCAGCATTTCCTCGAATTTAAATGCATTTTTCGATTTAAGACTTGTGGGTATAAGATACTCAAAGATTCCGAAAGGTCAGTTATGGTGGGAAATGTGAAATGTTTCAATCGGGGCGTTAAAATGTAGATATTCTGACGTAATATCACGCCTCCTAAATAAGCCAGATGGTCGTTTCGAGGAAAACTTTTGGAAGGTTGCAAAAGAGAACTTGTGCTTGTGGATATGGACTCTTTATTATGTGGCCTTTTTCTGGAATAAGGACAATCAATATGCGATATGAGCTAATAGGGTTCATTTTATGGATTCATTAACCTGCTTACTGGCAACAGTATTTGAATTATTGTGTTGATATGATTTGATTCTTTTATTTAGAGAATTTAATTTTGAGAGGTTTAATTTTCACTTTCAGGGATTGGGATCATTCAATGAATGAAGAGGATGCACATAATCAATTTCAACGTTGTCAACGAATTGAGCAAAATTTCGGCGATCTTTTCACTGGTTAGTTTTTATTCCTTTTCCTAATTTTGCAATAGACGAAAAATTTTTATGGAATGTATGGATGGGTTTAGCCAAATTTCTGATTAGTAAAAAATATTCGAAAATTTTATCAAATAGAAAAAAAGTCGCTCAGTATTGTATGTGTTTCTAGTTAGATGTTTAAGAACTAAGTTGCATAAATCGTCTAAAGATTCTTTGGCTATTTACTTGAAAAGTGAGCGTGATTGTGCCAATGAAGAGAGTTATGTAAAGAATTTTCATGGATAGTGATGATTTTAGTTTCAGCTCTTTCTTCCCCTTCTGCCGTTATCTTCATCTTATTCAGCTAGTATATTTGGTGTTAATAATCATCGTATCAACTTGTGGTCAAGTCAGAATATGCTGTTCGTAATTTTTTTCTAAATTTTTAATGGGTAAACAGAAAATGAAGCATACTTGAAAAGGTAAATGTTTAGTAACGCAGCTTATAGGGGATCAACACGATAATCAGAAAGATTAAATAGATATGATGTGTTATGAAGTTTTCATTGAATGATTCATGTTGTTCTCACTCTCGATATGGATGCATTTTAGCGATTGTGGGTGGACAAACGTTCGAGGATTTGGTACGTCGAGTGTTGGGCATTATCAGCGAGCAATCACGACCCTATGCATGGGTTCCTTCACGAGCACAAGTCTTCTAATTCTCTACTACTAATTATTATGGTACTATCACATGCAATTGCTTCTTATTCGTTTATACTTATTATGCTAAGAAAATATACAATATTTGCATTGTTTTCCCTCTTTAAAAAAAGTGTAATTGTTAAAATTGAAAGCATTTCTTTAACATCTCAAGTGTAGCATTAAGCTGCTAACGAAACAATATAGAGCCTAATAAGCGTGCTACTGTTGTATTGTTCGTATATAATCGGTCCTTTCTTAAAGACATATCTGCTAAACTGATTTCCATTTCTTAAATCGAGGAAACATTTATACACTTTTGGGAAATTTCTATATTGATTGCTTTGAACTAGTGAGTCGGTGAATATAAGATGATGGAATACCTTTAAAAAAGATTTTTTTTTTAGCTGAAAACTTTTGGGTTTTTTCTTTGAAGTTTAAAATCTGTTTTATTGAAACCGCTTTATTACTTATAGTTAAGCCCCATAAATCATTTTTCTTAACTCTCTCGCATTGTGCCACTATTCTTAAGTGAACTATTAGTTCGAGGATTGTTAGTTGAAGTCAAAACTACTTGCCATAATCCATCGTAAATTATATTGCATTTACGATTGCATCCGCTATCTGTTTCGAAGCCGCGTCCAATCCGAAGTGGGCGTCGTTGGTGGGCTTAAATTGAACTTGAAGCTATCATTCTTATGCTAATATGAAAATTCAAAGTATATGCAAGCAATCATCCCTTATCTAATAATAATAATGGCAATACACGCCGCCTATTAATACAACAATCCCTCTAAACGATGAATGAGGGAATTAGTGCATTTATCTGTGTTGATATTCTACAAACATTTCACTTCATATATTTTGTTTTATCAATATTGTTGAAATTGTTGCTCTTTAGAGCGATCGCTGTACATTTTAGCAATTGTATTGTTTATTTGAACATATTCGAAGAGGCCCTCATAGATATTCAATCAACCCTCTTTTGCACCAAGACTTACCTTTATTTAATCAACATTTCTTATCATTTCCATTATTTTTATAGTGCTTATTTTTAGATGAATTCGGAATGAGTTGAATTCTGAGCTTCTTCATTAGTAAATGAAGTAACGGATTTGATAGATTTTGAATCTGAAATATTCACAGTACAAGTAACTTTAATAGCGTTGAAGTGCTCTATATATTTGCACTAATGCATTTAGCACTAAATGTGTTGTTCATCGTATGTGGTTGTGATTTATCTCTTTCTATTGCATGTTCAACTTATTCCATCGAGAATTTAAATCCAATTTTTTGTCAGCTAATCATTATTTCGTCTTTTTTTTTTTGATTTCTGAGTGCGTTTTTTTTTTCATTTCCGGTTTCTGAAAGAGTTTCACCATAGCAGATAAGATTTTAAGCTAGCTTTTGCGATATTATAGTGATCATTTAAGCTATATGAATGCACAAATTTTTCTGTCTTTATTTTGGTCTATAGATGAATAACATTTCTAGCTCGACTTTATATAGATAATGCATTTACTTCAGTATAGATTTTAGCCATTATTTAATTAATCATAGACCAGAAAATGTGATGTATACTCGTGAAGTTTAGGACGGCAACAAGTATACTATATAATTTCTTCATGCTATAGAAGTGACCACATTGAGCGCTAGATTTCGATGAATATGTTGAATTGTTTTGGGTGGATGTATTAGTCTGAAGTCGGACTTAGAAACTCTAACGCATCGTTTCTTTTGGTTATCTCAGCTTGTGCTAGATTTTATTTTGAACTTTATACCATCTCTATTGAATTGTTTACACTATCGCAACCTCTGGAACAGTCGGTTGAAATGTGTGAATCGATCCACACCTTTGCTATAACGACTGTTGGTGCTGCTTTTTGGCGGCCATTTCCAGTCGTTGTTGTACAGAGTGTCTTATTTCTGTTTTTTATTTCATGTTTTCACCAAAAACTGAGTCAAAAGTTCATTGCTATAGAATAGCGAATTTGCCTAAAAAATTTATTTTGAACTAACTTGGGTCTTGAAAAATTTCCGTTGCCTCCACGCAATGATCATAGAAAACGAACGAAATGCTCGCCAAAATTTAGCGGAATTAATAGAATATTTTTTTTTTTTAAAAGTAAATAAATCTAGCTCAATTTGCAACGCTTCATTTTCGATGAAATTTGATAGTTTTTGATTGCGAATAAAAGAGAGCAATATTGATAAAGTCTGCGATCAGTTGTGAGTACCTGAAGATTCAAATCTTTTTTCCTTTTCGACGTATTATTAGAAGCATAGAAACTGAACGAATCGTCGATTTTTTTTTGCTCAATCCAGGTAGTTATGAATTTTCGGTGAATGAGGTGTTCTATTTTTAAGAGACCTTTTTACTCAGTGATTTTCTCGTCGTTTTTATTTACTAATGGCAGCACATTACTGATGGAGTAAGATGGACAATCTCTGTAAATATGCAGATGATGTGGTCAGTTCTTATTGACGATGACCATTTACGAAACGATGCTTTACTGATTGGTTTTCATTCGTGTTTTTATGGCTAACTAAGGGGAGTAAAAACATCCGTGGAAACAATAGAGCGCTTTTCTCTTGGTCACTATAGTAATGAGGTCATGAAGGCGACAATTTGAAAATTTGTAGTTTTGTTCAACTTTTGAATGTTTGTCAACCAAAGCACTGGTTAAAGCGAGGTTTTCGGGAGAGGGAGAGGGGAGTGGAGGGGATAAGTCAACTTGGGTAAATATCAGGGCCATGATCTGACAAAGAGTTTAATATCAGTTATCACCTAGTGCATTGGGCGTTGCTTAGGTGCACAACATTCAAGTTACAACAACTATGAGAAATTCACTTTATCACTTCAACTACGAGAATACCGTATTTTTTCATCATATTTGACGGGAATACCGTATTTTACGAGAATACTGTATTTTCGTCATATTTGATGGAAAATATAAGTAAAGTTTGGCTCGTTTAGGTATCACGTTAAAATCATTGTTTAGCGAGCAAGTAAGGAACGATGTACTGCCATTCTCTATTAATATCTTCCTTTATTTTATTTTTATTTTTTGAATCTAATAAATCGTTTACTATTTGCGTTCCGATGTTAATCACAACGATCCACAAATTCATGGATTTACTGCTTATCAGAAAGAGACGATTTAAATCGACAAGCAGAAAGCATGCCAACATAAAATTTCTTCCTTTATTCGACATTTCTGGAAGGAGAGAGAGAACCATGAAATAATTCATCGTGTTTGTTTATTGATAAGGGTCTGAGGACAAATTCAAACTTATAAGACAGTAAATCAACAAAGAGGTGGTCGGCTTCACATTGAATTTAGTGATATGTCGGTTAGGCTGTCCGAGTCGATTTCAAACGAAAATTCGGGTGCCTCATCGACGGTACGCCAATTGCCGTGGCTATATGCGAACATGCGATGCACAAGCAGACCCTTTCCGGCAGCCTGTAATCAAGGTTAAAGTCGACTAGATGAACATCCATCCGGAAACTGAAGGGACAGTCTCACACTGAGGTGTGCGGGATGTTCCTACTTCATTGAGATTCAGTGGGACACATAGAGATTCAAAGGTGTCATTTCAACTGAGCATGACTTTCGAGAATTATTGTAAATTATGTATGCCAACTATTCAGATATAGTTCTGAAAGGAGAATTGGTTATTGGGAACCAATATCGAATTCGCAACCTGTTGTTGGTTTTCTTTCATTTATGGATGTGACAGACGATAAAACTTAGACGTCATTGAGAAGACTGGACACAGAGTGTGGACATTCGGCGAGGAAAAAGGGCGCCGGCTGAGAAAATAGAAGGTGGGCATGTGGCAAAACCAATGATTATTACATTCTACGGAATAGTTAGGGAAAGAGGGAGTAGAGAAATCCATCAAGCAAATGAATGAGATTTGAACTAAGAGGGGCATCTTTCCGATATATTGGTGGTGAGGGGAGGAGGAGGGGAGAGAACTAGTAGGGATGCATCAGCTGCTGATTCCAACAGTAGGAAGACCAATTAAATGGTGACATGAATCCAGCGGATGCATGTGGAATTCGCGCTCTCGAACAGGTCTAACCTTCATTCTTAGGTGTTATATTTTGACCTTTGACCTATAGGTGGATAAACTGTCGGAATGTAGAATTTTTAACTGTCGGTCATTCAGCTAAATGAGCCAAGGGACGAAAAATGGGGACATCCAAGATTATTCGATCGGTTGAACTTCACGGAATGCTCACCTGCCTACTATATAGGATTCAGAGTAAGCGACCAAATATTTCATTGCTTTTATTAGATGCCTATTCTGTTCATCAAGATCAGGCGATACGAATCATTTTTCATCTATAAATCCTGTGGTTATGCTGCTCGCAGATTTTTAAAGTCGTCGCGCGTTCTACAGTGGAGGAGGGGGGGGGGGGGGATTCCCCGGGGGNGGGGGGGGGGGGGGGGGGGGGGGAATTCCACGAGTGTGATCCATAAACCGCTAAATACTGAAGAATAACATAAAACGACTTGTGCATTCGGTGTTCATTTGCCGAAACCATACGACAATCAGCCAGTCTAGAGCACTCTACAGTCTACAGTAGACACATACTTTCTGCATCTTGTCACTTAAAGGCGCGCTCGGTCTGCCGGGAGATGTGGCTTGGTCGACTTTTTGTGATGATTCAACGTTCATGACGTTTGGTCGCTCACTTAGGACACCTCTTCGCACCTCTCGATATGTATTTGTTGGTGTTGTGGTGCTTGTCGATTTCGTTTTAATCTCCTTCGATGATGACAGCAATATGTTTGCTTCTATTTCCTAAAAGTTACCTCTTTAAAACGCCGATCCGCGCCGAGAGTAGGTATTTTTGTCTATGTTATTGAGAGAACTGCAGTATGCTACCGTTGTCCGTTCCCAATGGTTTTTCAACAGTGGCACTGGCCCAATGTTGCTACGCCGGCACTGATATCGCATCCCACTAGCTTGTAATACGGCGCATGGTTGAATTTTTATATTCTCAGAGAAAGACCACACGGCCAACTCAACTATATGGACATTGGAGGATGATGAAGCACTTTATTTGTTTATAGAAATATCCCACCTAGAGATATGACTGAGTACACTTGCAGGAAAGGTTCAGCCAACGATGCTGACAAATGCTTCTCCAAAATTTTTTTTATATGTTTACACCAAGATTAGTTCTTAAAACTCCTATGAGGGAAGTCGGCCAACAAAATTGTTAGAAGAAATTGGAAATGTTCGTAAATATTTAAGGCAACCCTAAGTAGAATCTTAAAGCCTATCCATTTCCTAGGCTCGATCATCATCTCGAATTTCGAAATAAATTCCCCAACCTGAGTTTGTTTCTCGACGGTAGCTTTAGCTCTATCGTCACGTCCCTCACGTCGTTTAATAATGCACATTCGCAGAATGAACGATGAAACGACCAATGCAAAAACGAGCATGCATAGTACGACAATCAACGATACCACTAATGGTGTTAGCTCGACATGAGGTGCTGGAGTTGCCGCTTGCAAAGCAATACGCTCAGCCATCTCCATCGCTTCCGTCCCATCTACATATCACTTATCAGTATCAACCATCAATTCATATGTGTGTTCTTTGAGAGAATACCACGAATAGGTATGTATTTGTGTCACTGTTTAATTCTCTGACCTACCTGCTTGATATTAATTACAGGTATTTTTCAGCACCTTATTATCTCGCATTTGTCCATCTCTGTGTTTGCAATTCCTTTATTTGCAACATGCATATTGCATATAATCTTGCTGCGTTTTGCAATATTTTTCGACGCGTTTGTTGAATTGCTATTGTTTCGCTTTGTTGCATTTTGCAATTCTACTGTTGCAGACAAAGTAAACCACCAATCCTATATAGTAATGTAATGAATGGAAATATTCACTATAATTGCCTTTTATGTAATTATTTCAATGACGTTGTGCAAGGATAGAATTGCAATTTTTTTTAAACATGGAACAATAAAAGGAGAGCTATATCTTGAAGGCATAGAAGCGTCATCAATAATGCCTCTAAGACAATATCTAACAACTAGTGCATTGTTGCATGAAATGTTTATGTGAAGGATGTCGCAGATAATGAACGATATGATATCAGGTAAAATGCCACACATCATTGCCAATATGTTTTGTTTTTTGCCTCGCAGTTTCTTATTATTCACTTAGAGATATATTCCATTGTGATTCCTTGGATTTATCAAATCCACTCGTATATATTATAATATGTTCGACTATATTATCTCATAGGAACTAGCTAGCAGTTTGTAGCATATCATACAACATTAAGCTCTCGCCGTCTTTGTTTGTAAATAATCTTTGATAATCATTGCGCAATGAATTTCCCATCAATCAATATTCGCATCAATTTCGAATACCAACTCGATGGCGTGCCTCAATGTTCTTAAGCCGGATATGAAATGCATGAAAGAAAACGAGAAAATTACCACTGCTTTGATAAGTAGTAGACGATACGCTTGTCGTTGCGAACTCGTCGAACATTGATTGACTTCGAGATTCGAAAAGACCACTCAACAACAACCAAATACTAGCAATGGGAGAATTTCAACAGTTGAGCTCCTCTCAAAAATAGCAACGATTATTGCAAACTCTATTGCAATTTTATGCAGTTTTTTTCTTCATTTCTAATTTAATGGAAGTATTCCTACTAGTTTACGTAATCCATGCAATCCAAGGAAAATACATTCGTAGATCGTTATGAGGTCTTGCAAATTTGCTTTGCAAATGCACGTTTTGGTAATGCCATGTCTGTGCTCTTGTTGATGTGTTTGTCTGTTTGCTTGGCTATTTCAGCTCAACGACCAATGAACGTTGGTGAATATAACCTATATCATTGAAATACTTCTCATACCTTCAAATATACTGGCAGGCTTTTAAGGGTGCTTTCATGAGGTAGTTATATTATCTATTCTATGCAGTCCATATATATATATATATATNACCGCCCGAGGACGAACACGAGCGGAGAAAATAAATCCCAAAAATCGAAATTTTTCGGCTATAAGGGGGTAGTACAGGGAAAATTTGAAAAAATACTTTTTCTCTCCGATTTTGATGAGTTTGGTATGAAACGATAGGACTCGATGAGCTGATCACAGATGTGCGAACTGTTTGTTGTTTCGTACGAAAATAGGAAAAGTAGAGGTGCACGAATGTTGTAGTTTCTATACAAATGTACTGTAGTTGATATTTCCGAATTTTTTTCTCGGCCATCGTTAGGCCTATGGAGTTACGGCTTGCTTCTTTCAATACAACTTTAAAACCTATATCCAGCGATATGTAGCTTGTTATATTCGGAGAGAAAAGTTGAAGGCCGAGTCGACCGGCCAGAATTTTTGAAATCTGGATTTTTGCAATTTTGGGGTTTCCGGTTCTCGCCCGGTATTAGATATCAGCTCAAGTGGTCTTTGGGCTTTTCATGAGCTTGTCGAGACCTCTCGAATGATATATAAACCACCGCCCGAGGACGAACACGAGCGGAGAAAATAAATCCCAAAAATCGAAATTTTTCGGCTATAAGGGGGTAGTACAGGGAAAATTTGAAAAAATACTTTTTCTCTCCGATTTTGATGAGTTTGGTATGAAACGATAGGACTCGATGAGCTGATCACAGATGTGCGAACTGTTTGTTGTTTCGTACGAAAATAGGAAAAGTAGAGGTGCACGAATGTTGTAGTTTCTATACAAATGTACTGTAGTTGATATTTCCGAATTTTTTTCTCGGCCATCGTTAGGCCTATGGAGTTACGGCTTGCTTCTTTCAATACAACTTTAAAACCTATATCCAGCGATATGTAGCTTGTTATATTCGGAGAGAAAAGTTGAAGGCCGAGTCGACCGGCCAGAATTTTTGAAATCTGGATTTTTGCAATTTTGGGGTTTCCGGTTCTCGCCCGGTATTAGATATCAGCTCAAGTGGTCTTTGGGCTTTTCATGAGCTTGTCGAGACCTCTCGAATGATATATAAACCACCGCCCGAGGACGAACACGAGCGGAGAAAATAAATCCCAAAAATCGAAATTTTTCGGCTATAAGGGGGTAGTACAGGGAAAATTTGAAAAAATACTTTTTCTCTCCGATTTTGATGAGTTTGGTATGAAACGATAGGACTCGATGAGCTGATCACAGATGTGCGAACTGTTTGTTGTTTCGTACGAAAATAGGAAAAGTAGAGGTGCACGAATGTTGTAGTTTCTATACAAATGTACTGTAGTTGATATTTCCGAATTTTTTTCTCGGCCATCGTTAGGCCTATGGAGTTACGGCTTGCTTCTTTCAATACAACTTTAAAACCTATATCCAGCGATATGTAGCTTGTTATATTCGGAGAGAAAAGTTGAAGGCCGAGTCGACCGGCCAGAATTTTTGAAATCTGGATTTTTGCAATTTTGGGGTTTCCGGTTCTCGCCCGGTATTAGATATCAGCTCAAGTGGTCTTTGGGCTTTTCATGAGCTTGTCGAGACCTCTCGAATGATATATAAACCACCGCCCGAGGACGAACACGAGCGGAGAAAATAAATCCCAAAAATCGAAATTTTTCGGCTATAAGGGGGTAGTACAGGGAAAATTTGAAAAAATACTTTTTCTCTCCGATTTTGATGAGTTTGGTATGAAACGATAGGACTCGATGAGCTGATCACAGATGTGCGAACTGTTTGTTGTTTCGTACGAAAATAGGAAAAGTAGAGGTGCACGAATGTTGTAGTTTCTATACAAATGTACTGTAGTTGATATTTCCGAATTTTTTTCTCGGCCATCGTTAGGCCTATGGAGTTACGGCTTGCTTCTTTCAATACAACTTTAAAACCTATATCCAGCGATATGTAGCTTGTTATATTCGGAGAGAAAAGTTGAAGGCCGAGTCGACCGGCCAGAATTTTTGAAATCTGGATTTTTGCAATTTTGGGGTTTCCGGTTCTCGCCCGGTATTAGATATCAGCTCAAGTGGTCTTTGGGCTTTTCATGAGCTTGTTGAGACCTCTCGAATGATATATAAACCACCGCCCGAGGACGAACACGAGCGGAGAAAATAAATCCCAAAAATCGAAATTTTTCGGCTGTAAGGGGGTAGTACAGGAAAAATTTGAAAAAAATATTTTTCGTCCGATTTTGATGATTTTGGTAACGAAACAGTGCTTTCGTATTTTAATTAACCCCATCGCTCACACAATCCTTCTACATAATAATTCGTTTTTTTTAAAGCCTAAAAAGTGTAAAATAAAAAACAGATGAGTATCAAACGCGCATACAATTTTCTTTCATCTTGAATGTTTGCCATATCTTTCTATGCTGAAAAAGAATGTTAAAATGTGATATAGGCAGATCGCTCTTTGGTTTACGCTATCCTCATCGATGTGCAAAATTTCGAGTGCTTTTAAGTATATATGATTTTTTTTTCAATGTCGATGAGTCAAGGGCGAAATAATGTATAGGAGATCATTCTACGATGTTTATTATACGCATCAAAATCTCTAACAACAGCTTCGATGATCTCTAAGTTGAAACTACCGGATAGATATATGGATAGATACATAATACAAACAGATGCAAGGTTGCAGTAAGAAGGATTTGAAAATCAACGAAAAAAAAACCTTTTTCCCGCAAAACCTTAAATAAAAAAAAATCGTCTGTCAGTTGTTTTAAATCGATTTCGCAAATCGATACGCAAATTTCAGGTCGCAATTAAGAATCAACAAGTCATAGGGGGAAATAATAAGCCTGGAAGATGATATTGCACTATAGATTGCTGCTTCATATTTTTTTTGTGGATCTCCTAGTTGAAAATTTCAAAAAGATAGACAACATTTACGCACTACGTACGCAAAGAGATTATGAAAAGAATTGTGCAAAAAAAAAAAAAAATTACAGAAGCGCTTATCCGGTGTAATGCTTATGCTTTCATTATGGACGATATATACCACACTAGATTAGTGCATTTTTTAAGCATTAAACCCTCCCCTCTTTCTCCTCACATTCCCTTCAGCAGCCATAGATATGAGGTATTAATGCCTCACAGTGATTTATACATCTTTGCATTTTCGAAATGTTTCATATGGCATTATTCTTCGCCAATATTTGTATACTTACTGATTGTTAACATTAATTTGCAAAATATAAATTTCTTTATAGAGAATTCATGACAACTTTCCTCAAGAAAAACTATTCAAAATGTTTTTAAATTGGAAATTCAGTGATAGCCTATCGGAATGAATTTCTCAACGATGAAAAATGCTGCGAAAGCATCAAAAATTCAGCGTTTTCAACTAATTTTTCCCTCATGAATTTTTAAGTTTTCCTAACTCTTTCGAAAAATTTCAATAATTTTTAAATGTTTAATTACTCTCTAATTCCAGATTTTTTTCCTATTCCTTTCCGCCTCACTCTTCTTTCCCCTCCTAATTGAAGTGTTGGGTGTCAAGTGAAGAAATAGGGTATTATTTGATTTGTGTGATATCGCAAATACTTTTCTTGGGAAAGCATTTTTTTTTTCCATCAAACAATGGGATATTGGCTGAATAGAGGATGCCGACGTTTTTCATCTATCGAGAAACATACATCCAAACAATTTTCTTCGTATTTTATTGGTCGATCGGCTGCTTCGACTTCAATCCCACAATAGGGATATTGATAGGGTCGACAACTTGAGTCACCGCTCTGAAATATGCGATAATCAGGTACATTCGAATCAATGAAAACATAGAATACCGAGAGACTTGTAAAACTTTTTTTAAAAAATTTTTTCGCCAAATAAATGGATCGGATCACAGTGCTACGATTTATGATCGTTTATATAATAGCAATTGGTGCTGCAAAAATCAATTGAAATGCAGGGTAGAGAGAGGGGGGGGGAGGTGGGGGGGGGGGGGGGGGGGGGGGGGGGGGAGGGAATAGGTCGTAAAAGAGATTAAAAGACGGCTTTGACATGGATGATCGCGTAAAGACAGGTAAAGAGAACTAAGCCGCAGTGTTGAAATTTTCGATTCTCGAGAAGAACATTTTCAGCGCCTTATTAGCCTCAAAATATACAGCAACGAGGTTTGATGACACCTTTTAAGAAACCTAAAATGAGGTAGCTTAAATCATAGCTGAACGTCAGATAAGAATTTTTTTTTTCTTATAACAAAATGAAACTGCGCGGGAATAGTGATTTTCGTGGGATTGCTACCGTCTTGAAGTTTCCTGGATTACAAAGTCCGATTCTTGAAAAATTGAAAGTTTTCAACTTGCAGGTTTTATCTCAGATGCCGCATTGTAAGGCTCCGATAATACTTCTATTCTATGAAAGTCACAAAATTGCGAAGATTTATGAAAAAGTTTTTGAGGTACCTTTCGAAACCATCTCGTCACAAGTTGTGGTTTTGCTCCATCGGGACAAAGGCGACGCTGAACACGACAACAGCGACGATTTGCATTAGTGCCTAAATGTTTTGCATATTTACCTGCTAGATCACAGATTAGTACGAGCTCTATGAGCTAGAAAAAAATGTATAAGGAAAACATGATCAAATTTTGACAATGAAAAATTTTCGAAAAGGTTTTTATCGATTAATCTGACTCGATAGAGGTTTTGATAAAATTTGCTTAATAGAGGTTTTCATAAAATACTATTTGATTTTCAGCAAATTATTTGAATTGCTAAGAACGATAACTAACAAAAAACACCGCTATTGTTGGCGTTCAATTTGAAAATGCGTTGTCCTTTAATATTCTCTCCTGCATTCAATATTTTTTGTTTATTTTCTTTATAAAGTTTCTCGAGATTCGTCGTTCCCGTTAACTCGACAGCAACTGTCTTCGGCGATTTGATAAGCTGCTTATCAATCCTCTCTGTTGGCCTCTGTGCTTGCATTATTGTTGTCGTTGAATCCGTAGGACTATTACCGAGTGACTCCGGTTGATCAATCGCATAATGCCCTTCATTTGTAGCACTCTGTGAGCCCTGCATTTCAGATATGAGTTCATCGATGAGATTCTACAAAAGTATAAGAAATCTGCACTAATAATGCGGTAGCAAAAAGGAAAAATGGAAGTATACGCAGGATTGATTGCTAATTGAGAGCCTCAGCGATCAACCGATCGCCCTTCCTAAAAACTGTTAGTAGAATTCAACGTTACATTGCACTAAAATAGCTATTCTTCTGTATTCGTTTCTCTCTGTACTCCATATCCCCTAAATATTAGTACTAAAATAGTAAATACTAAAGTCTTCAATTGGGAAAGCAGTGCTGTTGAGCATGAACAGAGCAAAAGCGATGTCGTTCACGTGTGCATCCGTGCATCCGTTAACGAGGGCACCAATTGTTAGAAATAAAGCAAAAGGAAATGCATTTAAGATGGCTGTCACCAAATGCATTTATACAGTCGGTTTCAAAAGCTATAATCAATATATGAAATAATATCCTAATATTTTTTGATTAGTTCCACCACTCATATAAGTATGTTTTCTCGCTATTAAGCGGATATTCTATGATTTAAAAATTCATTATTTGCTATCGTCCCTAACGAAAAGTTCTAAAAATGATCCGTTAATTGATTTGAGGATTCTTCTGATCAAACGATCAGTCAATTTAGGGGGATATCGGAGATAATTTTTATAACTAGGCTTTTGCAATCTAAAATATTACAAGTAACTGCTGCATATGTCGAAAATTCTGCCATAGAGCCCAACCTACGTACTCTTCTCGTAATTTTAAATGTTGGATTTCGATTTGGAGTGGTAAAAATTTCTCTCTTGATAGGGAAAGTAATTGGAAATCGTCGCCCATTTCGGGTACTTATTCTTTGAACGCCATCTATGCGGAGTCTATAAGCTAGAATATAAGTTTACTCGGGAAATATTAGCTTCACATTTCGGCAATTGAACATTCTTAACGCTATACGCTTCCCAACTAAACTTCACCTACTTTGCGTGAGATCTGTGAAATTCTTTTATATTAATTTAAAAATCCCAACACCCAAATAATCAAAACGTAATTCGCAACAGTTTGCAGTGTTTAATTTAACCTGAGTAATAACTACTTGCCCGTTGCAAATGGCACCTTTACAAAGAGGAAAACAAACGAGCACACATTTTGAGTGCTCAACTTTTTCATTTAAGACTATTGTGTGCGCGGTTCCTTCACTTTCTATCTTCCGTTCCCTATTACCCTCCTACTCTCGTTGTTTTTTGCAGCTTCGCATGTGTTCCCTTAATAGTCATCCCAGCCATGCGCAATTTCCCTGAGTTGTTGATGAAATAAAAGGCATCATTGTCCATACGTGATTGGTATCTTTGCCCTAAATTGACATCGTTGTCCATTCGTGGTCAGCAGAACAAAACCATTTAATTAATTACCCATCATATATGCCCAGATCTTTTGCGTTTTCATAATCGCAAATCATATACGACTAACGTTTTTGCGTAGGCAGACGGGTGGTA
Organism: Baylisascaris schroederi; assembly: GCA_006503575.1. Taxonomy (NCBI): domain Eukaryota; kingdom Metazoa; phylum Nematoda; class Chromadorea; order Rhabditida; family Ascarididae; genus Baylisascaris; species Baylisascaris schroederi. The sequence goes on from QEWY01000503.1 coordinate 296,434, forward strand.
TGCAGAAATCAATATCGTAGAGATGTGGACACTCGCGAAGTACTGTCATTCCAAGTGCATTTCTCTCAGGGAATGGTGGTCGTGTGACACGTCGATTTCGTACCTTTTCGCCATAATTGCAGTTGCCAAAACATTCACTCCATTCTGACCAGTGACTCACAACGCATACTGAAATTCATATGCACCTTCAGACACGAGTAACAGCCAGTCGCAAACAACTCCTTCAATATTGGACAGAACCATCTTTTCCCTGTTTTTTTTTTTTTTTTTTTTTTAGGGGGGGGGGGGGGGGGGGGGGGGGGGGCAAGGTACCAGAAAATTCGGAATTCCATGAAGCCAGTCGCCATTAGCGATAAATAAGCGCTGAGGAAAATAGAAAACCATTCCAGCAAGGCTAGAGAAAGTAGAGAATTTTAAAAATTTCTAGGGAAACTGTCCGAAAATAAAAATCTTCGATACATTTTACCTTGAATCAGCACATCACCAAAGCTAATTCTCGGTGAATACCTTGACAAGATCACTTATAGTAACTTCACCATCAAAAACTTAACTTCAATAACAACATTGAATGTTGCAGAAACATTCAAGAGGATCAACGACAATGAACTAATTCATAAGACCAGATGAAATTGAGAAATAAGATCTAAAATTATGCAGTAAAACTGAATCGAGGTAAGTCACGACCTATTAGAATTGTAATCTTTTTACACTATACTAACCTGAGGGAATGGTAAGTTGAGTGAGGTGAGCGAGAGTAAGTAGAAGTAGAGGGAAATACGAGTAGAGCATTTCGATTGTCAATACCACACTTATGCCGAACCCTTTCGAAAATAAGAACCGTTTCGAGTGTTCCGAATGACCCATTTTTTGGGGAACGTCGACAATCTGATAAAAATTGCTTCGAAACAATACACAATAAAGTGCATGGCGAGCAAATCTTTTTAGAAATATTATATAAATCCAATATAATCGATGGATATAAACCCACAAAATCCAACAAATACAAGTATTTCCAGGTTCTGCTTTTAAATCTACGAAGTGCGTCAAGTATACCTTTCAACGTTATGGAATCTCCTCATTTTTTTAAACTGCCTCTCTTATTCGTTGAAATCTTCGAATGTTTTAAACTGTTCTAGCAGTTATTTATGTGAAACAATCCAAAAATAGCCGTATCAAATTATGAGGCGAATGATCACTTCGTTGATTAGTTTATGATTAAAATGTGTCATATATTGTTTTCCTCCGAAGAGATACTTGGATGCTAGATAAAAATTGAGGCATTAACACAATAACTATTGGAAACCTCTTTAACGGATAATCATTTATGCAAATAATCCACTAAGGTAGCTTAGTATTCATAATTTAAGAGGGGATTGACAATGTGTACCTGTAAAAAGTTTTACATGCGCAAAAGGTGCATATTAATTATACGCTCCAACGAAGCCGTTTTCTCGCAAGAATGCTCTAAGCTAAGATGTGATATTCCACAAATCACGCTCAGGTAAGTGCTCACCTTTGCTTCAATGATTGTCCAAACATCAGTTATTGCGCTCACACCTTTAATCGATAATTCATTATTAGTTGGTGCATTCTAAATGAAGAATTGTTGAGCCTATAAATTTATAGTTAATAAGTCTATAGTAGAAGCAGACAGATGGTTTCGTTGATCCCCAGTAAAGATGATTAACTCTAGAGTCTTTTGTTTGCTTAGGCCATAGAATCAATCGTTTCCTTAAATTCTGCATTAGCATCATCACAATTATTTGCATTCGCAGTGTTTTCATGAGTGACCGTTGAAACCTTCGATCTTGAGCTAGTCAAAATTTTCACGCGTCACGCAGCAGTGAGTGACCACTGGACACTATGATGGACAAATGAGTGCCACCTGTTGAAACGAAATTTCGGAATCGCACAGGTCACTCGCTAATCATCCAACGCTTGCAAAAACTCTTTTCTTTGTTGAACGCCCGAAACGAATGACAATCGTCGATTTGAATGATTCTTTTTTTTCATGTCAAAAAATGTTAGAAAACGACACTTATCGTACATAATCGCATTTATCTATTTTAATGGAATTGCACTTGTGTTTTTTGAACAAATTCGAACTAATGCCATATTGTATTTTCAGCTTTTCAAATGCAGCGGTGATCTTATGAATTATCGCTTCCCCACTTATTGTTTTTTAAAAGATATTTCTCCTGCAATACTTTGCTGTGAACTGATAGCACTGAATCGTTTGCAGAATGCATTAAACCTGCAGATATAATGATCCATTGAGATCACATCTAATAGAAGGTTTCAAAAAGCTAGACGCTTTTTAGTTAAATGAATGGTAACAATGATGATTGATGACAGGTTTATTTAACTTATAAGAAATCGTTAGTTTACTGATTTATATATCAAAAATTTTGGGTATATAAAAGTTGATAAGAAATCGATGTTATTTACCTATAAGAAAGCAAAGAGGAAATAAGTTGAAAGTAAATGCATATCTTTTGCATATACACGATTATTCTGTCAATATTTCTGCACATAAAAATAAAAGAAGTTTTACACCGAAGATATCGAAAACTAGCCATCACTAACTGTGTTCAGTAGAAAATATTTGCGTAAAGAGCTATTCATATAATGAATCCATGAGAAACTTGCCATTGCATCCACACTTCAAGTCAGAAAAAATGGACATATTGATGAATGCTTCTAAATTATGACAATATAAATCTAAATGTATTATTTCAAAAGCAAAGATTTTTCAGTAAAAAAAGCATAGCTAATTAGTAAGTTTTATAAAGATGGAAAGAGAAAGGGACGACGAAACAAGTCAACTTTGGATATTACGTCATCTACGTCTACTGTTAAATAATATCGACGATTCAATTCTCAGCTCATTTATTCTACATCAGGTATTTCCTTATTGCTATATAAATTTAACTGTTCACTCTTTAACAATATGTTTTAAAGAAGCATCCATTAATTGCAAGCTAAAAAAAAAACTTTTAGATTAGTACAGAGGCAATTCAACCATTTTTGTTGGCATTGAATTTCTCAAAAATTCAGCCACCTTTATATGAAAAATTGCCACATAACACTTGAGATATATTTGAGTGTTTTCTTTGTGAAAAGATAAATGGATTTTTCACATATCGCTAGACTATATGCACCCGTTTGTCAACTAGATTTCACTTTCGAAAGTTCGTTCAGAAAGCGCGCGCTAACATATCGAATAGTTCTAATTCAGTGCATCTCTTTATTTTCCGTTGAAGCATTTCTTCAAAATTTCCCATCGAGTAACTAGTTGTATGGTTATGAGTTGCAAACAAAGAATAGAGAAATTCCGGAAAATGCTCGCTAAATTCCAAGGACCCAGGAATGATTGATTTCTCACTCCATAGCGCCACTTATAAATATTTAAAATAGATGCCCGCAAAAAAAAAATCAATGAATATTCTAACATTTACCCACATTTAACGCTTCCCTTTTCCACGATGCGATTGAATTTAACTCAATTTGAAGCAATTTTCACAGGACTGTACACCACTCAGGAATTTTGTAAATGGTTATGGCAAAAGAAGAGCGCTTTATATACTTGTGAAACGAACAGATACAACTGGAGCAACGTCAACATTGCTGCCGCATACGATTGCAATAGACAACCAACAAAAAGCATGGAAGGCACCAGCTCCAGCTACAATTAAAAAAGGTCATTCCTTTCCAGTTAATTTGAAATAGAACTTTTTTTCGACCTCTTATCCACTTGGCCCATAAGACAATAGACACCCTTCTGTCGATATGAGCAAATAAGTCAAAATACTTAAAGCTCATAGCCGCAATGGAACAATTCGAACAATTCGCTTATTTTTGCCCATCCTAATACTACATGAACTTCATTCATTACTGCAACAGCCATAAGCTATTACATCCAACTGTTGGTACATAAATAAACTCAAACATCTCCTACAGAGGTATCTGCCCACCAAATAGCCACATGAACGAGAGTCGATGTGATTTTATGGCTGATGCGGAAGTGGATGTAATCTGTGATCTTATTCCATATAAATACCCTTTTTGCGAGTAGCACTAATATTAGTAAAGGAAGTATTATGCCTAACGTTTAAGAGATGCTTAGCGATACATTAACGTATGTGAAGAGGCATCAAGCTATTCCAAACAATGAATCATTCATCACCCTCGTTGCATATAACGTTTACATCACAGTAGATAGGTTGATAGTACATGAGTGGAATGACTGCAAGGATTATATGCGTATTTGATGGTTTTTAGCAATGGAAATTTCAATAGCCGCCATAGAGAAATTTCGCGACCGTTAACGTTTTCATAGGGAGAACATTCTAAATGAAGATTATCTAAATTCAAGAAGTCGCATATAACCACTCGTAAAAAGGTTTATCTAAATTCCCTTACGAATTCATTCACCTTTAAACATAAGAATTTTTACTTTCTCTAGAATTTTTACTTTCCCATTAGTTGTCTGCAGAGCTAAACAGGAAAGAGTTCTCTTTCGAAGGAACGAAGCAAACCATAGTGAATATACAAGGCGCAAAGAAGCGCCTGATTGTTTGGCAGCATATGCAATCGAAGATCTCCGTAAATATAGTAAAGTTTACTTTTAGCGATGGGTAAAAAGCTTACTACAACAAAGCGAAAGAAAAAGATTGCACAAAATATGAACTCAGCTGAAATTGAGCCGACCAATGAAGAACAAGTAATCAGTGAAAAGAGTGCAAATGCGCTCCAAGATGAGGCACCACCGTTGGTAACGCTTAGTTGGTGTGACACTCAACTGCCAGCCTATAGCAATGAGTTCGTTTTTATCGTTACAAAAACTCACGCCTCTTCAAACACTCGATTCGACCAGATTTTCCATATTGGTATGATCTTTTCTCTGTTTCTTGTTCAACAAATTCATATATCATTGTGGTCTATAAAAGGATATTATGATCTATAAATGGATATCGATAATGCAGTAGTTCTTCGACCATATGATACACGTATGCAAATCAGCTGATCCAAATGCTCCAGTTAGCGCAAATTTCGAGCGAAGTAAAGCAACATAGTGGTAGGGCAGAATGAAGGAGGAAACCAATCAACACTTTTCGGCTAGTCCACTTCTTTCATTATCGATCAAATAGAGTGATATGCTTTTGTAGACTATATGAAGCAGCATCTCTAACGATCAGAAGGAAACTTCAGTGTAAAGATGTGAATTCTGACCCTTTATTGAGTCGAATCGAAATCCTTGGCCTAGTTGAGCATGGTTTATTAAATTGTGGCCAATAATATCTACCAGCCTATAGAAGTAATTGTATGTGCGGTAACAAAATGAATAAATGCGAAAAAAAGATTCTATGCGATACGAGCTTCAAAACAAAGAAATCAATGAAGGTATGTGCAACAAAGGCAATGTGTATTGGCGACTGATTGATCTGGCAATTGCGATATTCGGATGCGAAGTTGATGATTATCTAAAGGTCGATCTACTTCTACTTTTCTCGAATGCCGGTTTCAGGTGAATTGTTTGCTCTCAGCAAAAAAAAGACATTTCTTTACAGTATATGCTGTCAATAATGTGAAAAACTGTCAATAATATATTGCTGGTTATTGACAAAAAATTGAACCATTCGATGTCAGATGTCTCAGTGGGTAATTACACTGTGATGAATCACGAGGAATGGTGCAAATAGTTGAAGCAATTACACCAGAAGCAGGGAGATGGTGGTTTCCACTGTAACTCGAAGCATAAAGTTTTCATTTGGCAGCGCATACGGAAAGCTTTTGTTGAAACCAAACTAGGCTCATCCTTTGACTTCTGCAGTGGTTACATCCGTAATTTTGCCCATTTTATCGGGCCCCGTCATACTATTTTAGAAGCCGAATTTATCTCCACTCTATGAAAATGCTTACTTAGTGTATCGTAGAAGTTATCAATATGACGACGTTGATAGATATCGCAATTTAGATGGAATGATTCAAGCAATAAGCTGAGAAACTTTGTTATCGAGTCGATTGGTCTTCTTCATGCAGATAGTCGAAAGAAAGAGGAAACTGATTCGATCAGCTTACCCAATATGCAAACCTTACTTCGACCTCGTATAGAAGCATCTGCGCATGGCTCGCTGGTTTTTGTTTTCTTTGCATTGCAATAATTCACGCGTATTTCAGTTTTGTTTGCAATACAAAATTTGCAATAATTTGCAATTCATATTAGAATGACAATTGTATTGATGCAAAATAATTTCTGTTTCTAAAGAGCAGAGGGTTTGAGAGAACACTGATTTCAATTGTATTCTTAATTCTGTAATATTTCGAAGCAAAGTTGAGAGAAGTATCTTGAAAGTTGACATTTTTATTTAACATAAAGTCGTTTTATCGCCTATGACTCCGAAAAAATCCAAATTTTCCTTTAAAAATTCATCAACTATCTGTCTTTCTGAAATAATAAAAGAGTGTTCTTATGTGAATGAATCAAGGTGCATCAAATAAGTCAAACAATTCGAGTTAAAATACGCAACTTGCGCATTAAATCCATATCTTGAGACACTTTCTAGAGGTTGTAGAAGCTTAAGCTCGAGAGAACTTCAGGACACAACGGAACGTTGCCGGCTTCTTATGGAACTCTCATTGTTTGATGTCGACTTCATCGAACACAGCCTCGATCCAAAAAGCGCAGCGCAGCGATTCACTTTTGCACTCAGTACACTTCAAGTTTTGCATTTATTATATGCAAATGAGCACTCTCACTTTATAAGAAAAGCAACTCTCTACTGTATTGAAACGATCGCGAAAATTGTCGCTATTCATATCAAACGGTAAGGTAACTGCTATATAATTGCATACGTTAGGTAACTATAGGATGAGACGAAAATATAGGAAACAAAAGAACGTAGGCTATAGTCTAGTGATCTTATAAGAAAGAGTGATCAGGAGGTAATGCTCTCTATTCGTTAGATTATACTATGCAATCCAGTGTTACACCATTGTATAATAAGAGTAATACGGCTTCTGACAAGGGAATATGATGATGTAAGAATATATTTTGAAGCGAAAAAAATTATTTAATCCAGCTATACAACATGAGCAATCTCCGGTATTATTTGATTCAGCTTTTCATTGTAGGGCTTTTTTTGGTTTTATATAAAGCAAGGGGTGAGAACATGTACCATTACGAAGAAAACTTCTTGTTTTGTGTTATAAACATCACTCTATATTTTTAAATAATACTTTCTAGATATGCTATTTTTCAAGACATTACGTTCCGCAGAAAGCAACTTTGAAATTTTGCTGCATAGTTTTTTTTTCAGCACAATAATTTTTCACCTCACAAAAAAATATACGCGACTACTTCCATTTATTTTTTATTTAGCATTAAATAATTTAGCTGCATTGTTTTGCAGTAAAACACTATCTATACTAAGTGGAGATAACTACACTTCAATATGGAATACTATCGGTAGCGTTGCAATCGAATTTTTCACATTCGGAACATCAATTATGGCGGAAGGCAGTGATGATTTCTTCAATGTGGAACGAATTTCAAAATGTTTCGCGCTTATGGAAACTCTTGAGAAAGAAATTGATGTAAGATGAAAATTTTTCCTCCATTCGTTCTGCTATGAATTTCATTCTTCAGCTTAGTTGTTGAGTTTTAACCGAAGATATCGATTAACTTATAACCCAGCTGGGAAGCATTCTCTTGAGGTAGAATGTGAATCATCTGTTGATTTATGTTTTTGCAGTTTGATTGGCACTCTTTTCTTTACTAAAAAATTCAAGCAATATGACCTATGAATTAAGCAAAACCACTAGCGATCCCGCCATTTAGCAAAAGTTCTCTTTATTCGATATGAAAGGGTACGTTATATATCTGTTGCAATGGGAGGCAGTATTCTTTTTTATGAGCTTTTACGAATTGGCATTTATAGAGGACGTTTGTAATTCAAACTTATGGATACATCGTATCTCTATGTATTTATTTCCGTATAGCATTGCAATTGAACATTTCACATTTGTAACTGATTGCAATTACTCAGCAGATAGGACAAACTTAGGTAGACACGTGGGACTAGTAAGGTGACTTTATGCACCCATCGGGTTGCAAAACAAGCACACAGCTTATCTTTTTCGTAGATTTTTGAGCAGTCGACTGCACAAGAACTTCAGCTCATTGCTATAAATGTTTCATTATTTTCTTTAAATTACGAAGCTAGTTGATTCGATGAGCGCACTCATAAAGGCTTATGTTGTCACTGCCATATTTGCGTTTTGCTAAAAATACTTTATTTGTTGCGTGAATTGATCGCCGAAATTGAGCTATGTCGAAGGAGCTAATAAACTTGTCAAAGCCACTATTATGATACGTGCTTTTGCATCCGCTTCATATGACCAACCGGTCTCAGAAGCTGTCAGAAAAGTAAATATGCGGGATAATCCCATCAGGTTTGAACTGATCCGATCGCCTGCAAAATTCTTGCAAGAAAGATACGTTATTCGATGACCCGATTGATCTAAACTCAGATTTTAACAGATGTGAAAGGAATGCAACTTCCTTGCAATCTTTTGATGTGTTTAACCTTTTTTCTGTTTTTTTTTTTTTTTGAGTAGATGGAGCGACTTGCAGCTATACCTGCATAAATGGCCGATTAAATAAATAAACAAATAAATTTATATGAATATATTTATATATTTTCATTTGGTTGTGTTCATGTGTATGCACTTGTAAAGCCACAGCCTTAGTATTGCAACTGCGCTTTCAAAAAAAGGTGCATAAGAATGGAATTATTTCAGCAATAATTTTTTTCAAACTTAGTAAATTTCATTGATAAACTTACTACACAATGAAATTATTCCAACTTTATTTTCTGAATCTATTCATTTAGTTTTGAGTTTTTTTTCTATATTTTATTCCCTCTCATCAATGTCTAATTATCTAAATTTTATTACCAAAAAGCAAGAATTTAGAGAGTTTATAAATTCGCGAACGATACGATGAACGAGCGAACAGATATGAATCGTGAAAGAAGTGCCCTCGAGAAAGCCGCTAAAATCATCCAACAAATTGGCGAAGAATTCGATGAAGTACGTTTGTTTTATTAAGTTTTGCATGCATATAGTTTTTTCTTTTATTACTTCAACTAATTCATTAGTTCACAGTTGGCGTAAACGATAAATTAGAAGCGTATAGTCTTGAGAAATTGCATTGCATTTATCACCTTCATAAAAACCACTCACCTCAAGCATCTTAAAAACGACGACGATTTGGTTTAAAACATAATTCGAAATGCAAATACCATATGAAAAATATCGATATATCTGCAGGTTATAGAGTAATAAACTCGATTACTGCGTTGGAATGTTATCAAATTTACAGTACACATTGAAAGTCATCCAATTTCATCACCATAAATGTGCAATTTATAATAAGCATGCATATGCATATAAATAATTTTTGTAGGAGTGACTTGCAGATATGATTCGCAATAAAGTGAATTGCAAAAAAAATTTGCATATGACGAGAGCAAACTCAAGTAGCTAGCTATTTTATGCAAAAAACTCAAATAACTAGTTAATTTATGCAAAAAATAGTGCCAATAATATCACATTGTAATTGTTTTAGAAAGGTATAATTTCGGTAGCCGAGAGTGGAAATGCAGACGCATTGAAGGCTCTTATCGTAGCAATTTCGACTCATTTCTCAACACTCACTGCAATTGTGGGCAATCACGATCCTCAAATATATAAAGGCATTTCACACTATCATTTATAGACGTTTTTGAGAGGGGCATGAATTGGACGACTTCATTATGCATTTCCTTGATAGGTCCATTTGATGCTATTGGTGATCGTCACAAAGCGTAGAAGTTGTGATAAACTTTGATTTCTTTTTCATTGGCTGTTTTTCCACTTTGTTACGTAACTGAAAGGTGTGTGCCCATATCTCACGCATATTTGCATATATAATACACATCGGTATGATGATACGTTATGATGAATCAAGAGAAAGGCGAGTGAATTAAGCTAAGCGGTCATATGCGTGGAGGTCGTTGAGGAGTGTTCGAATGCATAACGCGATCTAATGAGGTTGCAATTAATGAGTGTCACCTGCGTGTCGTTCTTTGTCTTCATTCAACCAAGCACTCCTATCCATCAAACACAGCGTTACGTTCACCAGTCGAAAACTGTTCTCTAGGTTTGCATGAAATGGGAATAAAGCAAAAACATGATTGCCACTAAATGAACGGTGTAGAGGGGACATTTCAAGGGAATCTCTCAAACAATTTTCACGCTATTTAATTAAGAAATAAGATCACTGAAGAAGATTCAATATTATCACTAAATTTTAGCAAAATTGTACGAAGTGCCCAGCGGAGATAGGCATTTTCTTGAGTTTTGTGACGAATGTTTAATGAGGGGGCTATCATCGGAAAGAGTTTATTGAAATCGCGGGAATTTTTCTCAAGGAGAAATTTTTATAACTTTTGGTTACCTGTTTGTTTCCCTACTTGTATGTGGCTTACTGCAGAAGAATTTAAACGAAGCTTCTTTAATTTATAGAAGCGTAGAAACGGATCGCAATATGCATATCTTAAAATAGATTATAAAGAACAAGTTATATAGGTCTTTAAGGTGTCGGATTCATATTCCCCGTTGTTATCAGAATCTTAAATACTGATAAATAAATTTTCAGAGATTCAAGACCGGTCAAATTTTATTTAGTGGATCCTTTTCGGATATCATCAAGAAATGTAAGCACATTTTAGGAAACGCTATGAATGAATAGATGATAACGAAACGCATGTAGTGAATCGTGTTGTAATAGCCTTTGAGCAACATTGCTTGCGTACATAACGATTCACGAGGGAACTCATAAAAGCAACGATTCAAAAGGAACCATTGATGAACATTGAGCGTTGTTTCATTTTATTATATATACCATTAATGACATTCCGTTGCACTATTCGATGAAGAAAATGAATGTAAGCACAGATATAATGCATGATATATACATATAAACATAAATATGGAGAAGTGAACACATACACACCTATATAAATAGGTTCGTGGATGCAGACTGCTTCAGCCACCATTTCAAAGTCCAGGTTGAAGTTTCCGGTTTGAACTTGTAGTGAATTTGCAACTTATTTATCGTCTTAATGTGAATCGATATTTTTGCAGTTTCTTAGGCATTAGCGCCATTTTCTTGGCCGGTAATAAGCATCACTCATTGCGTTGATGCGATTGGAAGAGTGCATACATATCTAGCTTGGATTGTCCCATTAAGTTATTGCCTATGCCAGTAATGCGATCTTGCATAAAATGCAAATTAGATAAAATTAATGACCACACGATTCGTTGGCGTAGTATGAAGGTTGTTTCAGATGCGTACATCATATTACAACTTCACCACCAGACCTTTTCATCCTACATGACCATGTAAAAGACACCTTGCTATAGGAATCACCTATTCCTGTTTAATAAATCCTTCTTATTGCACTAGACGGACAGCAGCAGAAAGCAAACAGAAAGCGTCGAATAATTTTTTGCTTTTCTCTAACCTATCGATTATATGAGGTACAATTTTTCATGATGTGGAGGAAAGAATCTAACCGATGCATAAATGGTCAAATGCGACTATTGGGCGGCATCGTCCGACTGTATCTAGAATGCTTATTTTAAAGGTAGCATATGGACCAGGAAAACTATACCTCCTAGGTTTCACCCGCAAGTTGGTCAAAACATTCGATGTCAGATAGATAGAGGAAAAATGATATCTGAAATTTGATCTTACATTTCTTCGTGTTTCTGAAGGAACCTTCTCAATTCGATGATCTGCTTTCCTTTCTTCTTCCACATTCGATATTACATTCAGTATAACTCGCCATTTGGATTTCATATATTCGCTTCATTAAAAGGCAACAATATTGTGACTGCTACTATCAGATGTATTCATAATAATTGAACTTATGCTTTGCTGTCATATCAATAAGACATGAACTGAGGATATATGGGTGTGTCATTCAAGGCTTGCCGTTATGTGGACAACCGTCGGTAAGCGTATCCGTTGGCAGCTTTGCTAGTCCCTCCCATGTGACGGTGCTGTCATGAGGGCTTGCCTCTCGAGGTGGCATGGCATGTCGCATCGCCTAAAAAGATGCTACCGACTCGGTGCCGAATGTCCAATTAATTTGGCTTCGGTGGCGTTTTGCGGCAATTCTTCTCGTGCCTAGTCCACTCACCCCTTAATTGCATGCAAATAAACGCCTCTTGTTCACATTCCATCCAAACATTAGTTGATCATTCTCTAAATTGGATGATCTCATTGCAGCATCTTGAAAATGTATCATAATGTCGCCTTTTCTTCTACATTTGGTTTTATTTGTATAGCTGAGGATCCTTCAAGCACTTAATATCAGCAGCATAGGCAGATCTAGAAAACAAAGGGCAAGGCCTTATATATTCTTTTAAGTGGCTGTGTACATATATGCTGATGAAAGGTTAGATGTTGTTCGGTACAATCTAGGCGGTAAGTTAGCTTTGGAATTTTGTAGGATTGTCTGCATCGTTTCCGCACCCCGTAACTTAGACGAGTATTCCATATTGATATTGCTCATAATTGGTGTATTTGCTACGATCCGTAACTGCAATGAAACAATATTTTTTGGTGCGTTTTAGATTGAAGCTTAATGATTTACGGAAGGCTTGAAATAATTTTACTATCGGCACATATGACCTTGTCGTAGTGCGTCTCTACTTAGGCAAGCCAAGTGCTTACAATATTCGACATGAAGCTAATAGCTATGCATTGTTAATTTAACGTCATAATTTCGATTGGACTCAGAATTCGTTTTTTTTTCAATGTAACCTTTGCAAATTTGATAATAAACATATTTTATAATACCTGTTGAGGGCTTAACATTTCCAAGATTGCTAAACCAGTAAACACGTGGCCCAAGGTGAGGCCCCAAGATAAGGCTTCATTTAAGTCCTGCTTCAATTGTGAGTAAGTTCGCAGCAAGCTTTGATCTAATGAATATAACTTCCGTCGCATAACAGACCAGAAAAAAAGATTTGCTACTACTATCGATTGGTCTTTCTCTTCGCACATTCTTTCGGTTAGTTCGAAATTTAATCCTATAAGCTTTAGTTTTTGCACAATAAAGGAGCAGAAAATGTTTTGGCAAAGTTTTTTTTTTGCATTTTCTTGCAATAAATGATTGCTTTCTAGCAGCTATTAATATGAAATCAAACGTTTTATCATTGCTTTTCCAAACTTTTTTCTATTCACTATATCTATCACGGGGAAAATTGCAGAGAACGTATAAATGTTCTATTAGCATCCTTGGCTTACCATTCGTTTCGTTAATTGCGCACCTCTAATTTTGCCTAGGTAAAACATTTGATGCAGCATGCAAAAAGATACCACAATATTTTTTATATTTGTTTTATATTTTTTTCATTCACGTCATTTTTTATATTCATTTATTATATTTATTAATTATATCTCGTTATTATATTTATTCGTGTTATTTTATTTACATTTATTAGTTTCTTTATATTCATAATATTCATTCACATAAATTCTCGTTCGCCATATCCTTGAATCAGATTATCCTAACTAAACATTTCATTGACTTTCTATTGCTTTCTTTTTTTTTTAGCACTTTTTGCAAATAGAATGCTGCAATTGTTTGGCGGTTGACGAAATATATTATATGCAAATCAGATCTGAACCCGGAACCTATTTATTTCGATATTTGTTACCAGTTTATCGCTCTTAACCTCTGTGCAGAATTTTCACCGATCATGGAATAGTAGTTATCACTAAGCTCTGAGTTATACTTGTGCTAGTTTTCCCATAAACTTTAACTAAATATATTATTCAAATATTTGTGAATCCGATTTTTTTCTGCAGCAGTTATTTAAAATGCTTGATTCCCTCTTCACTTAAGCCAACTTTTAGCCGAAGTACCATAGAAAATTGTTGCTGAGGACTCTTTGTTAATGAGTGCGATAAAACTACGAAGATCCCATACGTTGTAGTTAAGGATTTATGAGAATACATATGCATTTGCCCCATAATTCCTTCCGATCATCTAAACAGTTAAAAAATTTGCGACGTGTATTTTATGGTGTTTGTTTTCTTTAAACCTATAAAAATTTTGATGATATTTTTCATGGTTTTCACATCGCTTCATCATTTTCTTGTGTGATTAAAAAATTTAATTGATCTTGATCATCGCTCAAAAAGATATTCTAAATCTTCGTAGTAAATAAATATCTAAGTGAAAGTAAGAGCAACGATAAAGCAGCGATGCGCCATTCAAATGGTCTACTTTATCGATAAATGATCACCTATATTAGCTTCGTTACTGTTTCTCTTCACATATCTGCAATCTCATTTTGTGTTGAGTGGTTTTGTTTCTGCGAAGTACGTTGCGACTTGATGCCTTTCTCTCTAGTTGAACGCCGTTTGCTGCCTTTCTATCTAGTGTTCGTACGATAAATATTCTATTTCAATAGGAGCAAGTTTCATATCTTTGCCATTTGAATAAAATGCAACGATGAATCGCTTCGAAATTTGCTTTGTTTATTTGTTCAAATTGCAATATTATTTCTTTCGGGAGATAATATACATGAAATTGGCGTCAAAAAATACTAAATAAATCAAATCTTTGATTAAAAATTCTTTGAAACTTTATGTGTAATGAGATTTTACATAGCCTTGAAATCTCCTCCAACGAATTTTTCTTTTTTTTTGATGTAGAATATATTGTAATTAAAAATTCAGTGCTATGGACAACTATGAGGTGAGGTCCATTTAGAATCCTTCGGAGCATTAGGTTTCTCCTGGAGGATTGTGGGATTATCGCACCTTAGAGGTTCGGAGCGGTTAACGTTCATAGGTTGATATTAGTTCTTAATATCACATTATGCTTTTTTCTTCATCAAGACAAAGGAATGCAGGCAATTTGAGAGTAAGGTTTTGCTTCTTTTTGACCTTTGGGAATTATTAAAGCAATAGGATAGAGGGATTTTACTTATTTTTATTGAAACAAGCCAACTTAGACATATTACTTAGACATATATTTTTCTGGAATTCCCTCTTTTCTCTGTTAATGCCTTGAGAAGGCTGTTATAAATGAGATACCCAAAAACAAGTGACATTCTCGTCTCGTTTTTGAAACAATAAAAAGGCATTTTTAGAAAACGAAAATATCAATACTCTTCAGTAAATTTTTCGATTTTCTGTCTATTTCCTTCCATGTTGGTCATTAGATGTTTTCACGATTGGTTAACAAAATGCGGCTTGAAAGAATAATGAAACCTGAGCAATACTATTGAGGAAAGAGAAATATTTCCACGATCTCGAGCAATTGAGGAAATGTAATCGACAAGGACAATATAAGTTAACGCATATCAGATGACTGAGCATGATGAAGGGGAAGGATATTTTAGTGGAGAGAATAGTCGGAATAGGTCGGTCGGCAAAAAATGGAACATTTGGCCAAAATTATCTTTTCTGTGGTCATTTGCACGCTGTGCTTTGCATCATACCGCCGCGACTAGGTAACGCAATCACAGCTGTCCGTCCATTTTTGTGCACATCCGGTAGTGCCCACTTATGTGTCACCTAGGAATCTCTCAAAAATCTGCTCAGATATCACCCCACTTAATTATGGCACCTTTTTGAGATGACCGGACGTTCCTCCCACCTACATTCACAACTGCTTTCGTAGCGTTTGCGATCCACTTTTGATGTTTCAAATGAGCAAATGATATAGCTTATATATATATATATATATATATATATATATGTTTTGATCGATCCATTGTTTCATTTATAACGTTTCACATTATTGTTCATTTTTCAAATCACATAATGCGATCATATCGTGACAATAATTATTATTTTTTATTAGCTAATAATTCTGCATATAAATGATAATAAATGTTTTATTGAATATGCAATTGTTGCTAATTTTTACAAAGTGAGAAAAGCATCTTAGCGTATTGTTTGTATAGCCATTTGTGTATATTGCATGATTTTATTGCTGTTGTTGAAATATTTTAACAAAAATTTGAATTATATAAAACGTACATGTTGTGATAGCCTTCTTGGTGCGTTATCTCCACTTTTTATGCACTTTTATTATGGCAAATTTACACATATATTTACCTTACTGCTAAACAGCTTCAATGCGGTGAATCATTGAGAAGAGAAATACAAATTTGAGAGGTCTAGTTGAAATCATTATTCACCATAGATGAAATCACTTCTATGATTCTCATATAGACGGCGGCTGGGGAGGAGGGAGAGGTAGTGGTGATTCGACCGAACATCATAACGCACCAAAGATGAGGTATGACAGTTGGCAAGGTGATGAAATTTTGAGACCTCCTTTTGAAAATCAGCAAACTGATAAGAAATTACTGCTTAATCGAATCGTCGATTATTTCTTTGTCAATCTGAACAAATTTCTGATGAGAATCTGATAGCTTAAACTTTTGCACGGCCCTCAACTAAGAATAGTTGTCAGCCAGTTTCATCAACGACTAAAAATGATGATGATGGAGCTCATTTGCAAAATCAAAATCAAGCTTTTGCAGTTAGATCGTTTTATTGTTACAATACCCTTCGAGGATTCTCTTTTTCAGAAGGAGATAAAAGAACTATTGCTGCAAGCAACTTTAAGCATAGAAACTACGACTTTACGCATAGATAGCTTATGGGGTGTTTGAATTTTCTTTCAATGCTTATTGGGTTTTCCAGAGAGATAGGCTTGATCTGTTAAACTCATTTCTTCTTTCCGCACAACAATTATCTACACAGTGAATCGCATACTAAAATGCAAGATGACTGTCCTTACCTTCAAAAGAAGCCAGAGATAATTGGGCGCTTATTATGCACCGAAATACTCTACTCGATATTTTGCACACTTTGACCAGGTGGTTATTATTGCTACTAGATTAGTGCAGTGATGAAGCTGTGCTATGTGTGCGTTCAACTCTCTAATAGATTTGTGCACTCAAGCATTAACGAATTTAATTATCGCACTAGCAAATGAGTCGTATCGATTAACGCATAAAAAGGGATATAATATCATTTGTAATTTCAGATGATTCTGTCATATTCCTATTAATTCACGCAGCTGCATTCAATTCAAACGGATCGAATCAATTATTCAACGCACTTCCCGAATGCTATGCTAATCGAACTTATTCCACTCATCATTATTCCTTTTGCAATCGGCTTTTATTTCCCAAAAAGTATCATAGTTGGTGAACAATTAACTCTATTTATTGGTGAAGCAAGTTTCCTACAAATTCGACATCATAATCGTGCAATTTGCTCATTCAATGCTATGGGAAATGCAACATTTCCTTGTCGATGTTTTCCATTTCCGGCTGAACGCTATGAGCTGAACGTTAATGGCGCTCTTAAATCAACTTTTGTGGTTATTCCACCAAATATTACCATACGAGTACCTAAAGAGCATTATAGTGCTCATGAGCTAACACTAAATGAAATACCTATACTATGTGCTGATCTCAACTATAGTGCACATCTACAGTATAGACCAACAATTGTGATGCCTCAATTGGAGCAATATTTTAACGATATTCAACATTTTATTCTTTCTGCTTCATCACTTTTTATTCCATGCAATAATCTCTCTACACCTGGATTCTATAGAATTGCTATTGTCTATGATGAACATATCATAAAGGTAAGTGATTTCATTTCTAAAGTTTTACAGAATTCGTATATTTTAGTGCAATAGATTCGGGGAAGAAGCAGGAATTCATATTCACTAAGCAATAGGACATGTTTCATGGGGAAAATCACTTACATGCAGTGCTCATGGATATCGCTGTTTTTCAGCGAGCAATAATCTAAGTCTATATTAGGTATTCCTAACTTAAATAAAAATCACTCCTCTAATATTACTTATTTTTAAATTACAGGTAAGTAATACAATTCGAGTGGTGAAAACGAAAGAAATAAAAATTGTAATCAATCGGCCAAGTATATTTCCGCGTTGCAATTCCGACCTAAGGATCACATGGACGAATGGCCATTGCGCCCTTCCACAACTTCATTTTCGCATTCGAATTTTTGCCGTTCCTGAGCGATCGACATTCGATCGTGCTTATTATGTCGAAGATGTCGCCATAGGTCGGTAAACTATTGATTGACACTATGCGATCACCTAGATTTAGCTGTGATGTTTATAAAAATTACAAGTGCTTAAAGCGTTGATTATATGATTATTCAACTGTCATCTTTTTGTACTCTTCAGCAAATTCACATTTACGATGAGGTTTTTTTCTTACTTGTATATTTGAATATACCTCTCTATTCACTCATTAATTTCCACTGAGAAGCCACTCACGCTGAAATTGTAAAATTTGATAACTGTATGTAACGAAATCGCAGATTACATCCTATAGCGACCTTCAAGATGATCTGTCAATTTCAAAGCGAGAAGTATACATTTAAAGATGGCAAAAAATTCACATACGTTTCGTCAACAGTCAGCAAATTGGGTTGTACTCTATGATTGTCTGAGGGATGGAGGGGGGTGAGGGAGGGCAGGGGCTGCAGAAGCTGATCTTCTATAAAGGACTCGTATAGCAGTGAATCAGTGGAATTTAAGTGTATTATTGTGCATATTCTATCATTTACCGGCAGCTTACTTAACTAGCCACTTAGATAAGTGGACTGCCAAAGGCGCATCGTTTCAACTATTCTAGTACGATTCCCTAGCCGCTAATTCTTCTCTTTTTGTTTTGTTTTGTTTTGTTTTGTTTTGTTTTTTTTGTTTTGTTTTGTTTTTTTTTTTTTTTTGACATCCTCTAAATCTTAAAGAAGTGCGCTATGGCAAAGCCACGTTTAATTTCCTAGGTGCTTGTACGTATTAGTGTCTGTGTGTTTTTTTGTGTCTGTCTGCTTCTACTTAGGTTTCAAACTCTGAACAACAAAAGCTATAGCGATGAAATTTGTATGCATCAAATCGACTTCAGAAGATGACATGTTATTCTCAATTCCCTCACTTCGTTATTTAAAGCGTTGGCTGGCCATTTCATTATGTTAACCTTAAGGCGCTAGTTGGCATTGTGGATTGACCAGCACAACAGCATCCCATGTGGGTCATTCTGGAGTTGCTTTCCACCTGTCTTCCATACTTCATTATCAGTTGGTATAAATTCAGATTTGACAAAGGATGCTCTCTACCTGCCGTGTTCACAATTTGATATCATCTACGCACGATTTTGTTTCGAGATTGTTTCGGTGCATCGCATAACGGCCGAACTATTCGAGTGGGATCGCAAATGTATATATACTGAAAATCGTTAGTTGCTGTTTTATTATATATTACACTTTAAAACCGTTATTGGCTATCTTCTTGTGTATTACCACATCTTTCTGTCTAACCGATAGCAAATTAGGATGGTCCTCATCGGATGGCACCTTTATTTTATACTTTTTGAATTGATAGAATACTGTTATGCATTCATTGGTAATACGACTTGCGGAGTGAGGAAGAGAACTCGCAAATATATACGTTTGGATGCTCTAGATTAAGGGAAAGGGACAACCGATGTGCTAATGTTGAAATGTTGATATATATAAGAAACTGAGAAGTTACTTTAGCATATTTATTTGCAAAGCAAAGAAAACCAATAGATGTGTTAAAAATATCACTAAAATGTTTATAACACAAACGAATAACACAATGTTTTGTTAAATTCGATTGTTTGAGATGAGAAATTACACATCGTAAAATTTCCAAACGCCAAATTTCTCACAGTGGGTGAAATTGGAACTAACTGAATATACTATCAAACCTTTTTTATCCCACCTACTATCATTTCTCGTAAAAAACATCCGAGATAACAACATGCTAAGTGTCAATGCTAGTTGATTCGGAAGGCACGTGCACGTCACATTTGAAATGCACGCTTGTTGTACATTCGCAAAGCGCATTTGTGCATGTTTGTTTAGTTATGTTTGCGTATGTCTTTCTAGCTATCAGATATCATTTCCACTCAGTAGCCATTGCGCCTATAGTTAGGAAATTTCATGCGAGCAATTTAAGCTTTTAGATAATTAGGCGAATATTCAAGTTCATGAGTTCGGTTCGAATTTTGTGACCGATTTGGTTTGCGAGAACGAAACTTATAGGGGACGAATGCAGCATTGTGGAAGCTCAATTATCTGTTAACAGTTAATGGTATTAGTTGGTCCAGTAAGTTACAAAAGACATATCATATCAGCCCATCTGATGTGCTATTCAGCTTATTCTGCGATATGGAAAAAACTTGTTGAAAAGAGTAGCCGTCCTAAAATTCTCTTTGATACATTGAATTTCGTCAGCGGCGTAGTAATATAACATTTTTTGCAATGAAATTTTTCTGCCAGCTGCTTTTCATGCTGAAGTTAAGATAAACAAAACATGATGTAAAATTAATTTGGCATGATCGAACAGCCGTCGTGAGAATCGTATCATTTCAGCATTTTTGCAGGTTCAAAATAAGCGTTTTCTGAGACGAATACTTGTCAATATGTCAGGCATTGCTCGCATTTCCTATGTGATCCTTGACATATTTTCAACGGGACTCTTCCCAAAATAAACTAAACATTTCATTTAATTTAGCAACATAAAATGAAAGACATTTGCGTTGAATTTTATTGGCACTGTTGACGGCTAGTGTAACTTGCTTAATGAAGCAAATAATCCTCAGGGGACTGCTTCAGTCAAGCGAGTTGATTTTCCTATTTCCGCACATACCACACACATATACAACGTAATTTTATCGAGTTGTTCATACGCCTTATATTTATCCATTCGATATAAATTGAAATATAGATATTCGATATATTTTACTCAATTGAAATTATTTCTGAGCTCTCATTTGTCGCAATAAAATGATTCATCGTTTGACAACTTAACAACAGTGCTAATATCCTTTCCTAAAGACTTTAACTTAGTTACAGCTTATTAGCAAATTGAACAAACTTAAGCTGGGCTAATTTCAAGTAAGCGCTTAGTGGTTTTTAATGAAATTACCTCTGTTTTTTAAATGGAACCACCTGTTCTTTTTTAGTGCGATTATCGTTCTATGTTTCATTTCAATCGTCTAATGTTTAGTTTTTCTCTGGAACGAATGAGTGAAATTATATACGTCGAAAAAAAAAAGAATATCCTAAAACAATATTTTACAACATTTATTATACCTTTGCCATTTCGAAAACTGTGCAAACAATTTGAAAACGATGGACTAGCTAGTATCGTTGATTATGTGTATGGATCCGAATGATTGCATTTATCTCAAGTATTTGTTTCTTCCTTGTCTTTGACTTTTCTTTTTCTATGTTTACTCGTTTCAGTACCATCATATTAGCACATATCGAGTCGATTCTAAGAGACAACTCATGTAACCAATAATTTCATATCCAAAGGCGACAGAATATCCGTTTGTTTGGATACTTCCTCGACCGATAAATCGTGTTGAATAAATGCTTTAAACGAATTTATTCATGAACTTGGCGCTCTTGGCGCATTTCCACGTCTTTTGTCATCTTTGCTTACGAGATGATAGTCAAATGTTTTTTAAATTTTCGCTATGTCACTATTCCAGTGTTTTTCGTTTACTACATTCTTTTTGAGAGATTTATGCGCTCAATGAGCATAATAATTCTCTTCATGCGAAGAAATTAATTATTTTGAAAGAAATGGCCAAGAAAGCAATTTTATCAAAAAATATTTCTTTTATCTACCCTCTCTGCTAAATGCTCACCATTAATTTGCATATTGCCTCAATAATTGTGGTAATTTACATATTGTTTTTATAATTGTGCTGAATGTGCAAATGAGCGTTTAAATGGACTAAAGGATAATTGTTTTGCCAGGTTGCAAAGTGTGGCACATATGCTAAGCATAATGATGATCGGTTTTAGCGGCTTATTGAGCATTTTGCCCGTATTGTCTTGAAGCATTTTAGATAGGGAATTGTTGATGAGAACATATGGATAACAATCGTGTACACATTGTTCGGGCACTCAAATCACGTCTGTCAACCGACATCCACACAATAGTCAAAAGCTAATGACCCAAGCCGTTGAGGTCCACTTCATAGAACTATTTCCGCCTTATTGCTTCCATTTGTTCCCGCTCGCTCGTTTCCAGCTTGAAAATGTGACTGGAAAATAATTTCGATTGAGGGTAGAATGAACGTGATGAGGGAAATGTTTCATTGGGAAAGTTGAGAAGATAGACACTAGCAAATGACGATGCGAAGGTGTGAACAGCGATTTTTTAACCATTTTCTTTTTCAAGGGAAAGCGCATTCCTTCTTCCTCCCCCCCCCCCCCCCCCCCCCCCCTCCCACCCCTCTACTTTCGGGAGAGAAGGGGAATAAGCTGTCATGGTTTTTAGTTGAGTGCTACCGCTACTTAGTGAAACGGTGAAGCGCGAAATTGTTCTGCACTCGAGCATTTCGAGCAGATGACTGAATACTGGTTGATAGAATGTTTAATGTGATCAAAAATATAATAATTATTTTGTGCATTCAGTCGGTCAAGTCGATGGAAGTTGGGGCGAATGGAATTCGTGGACAGAATGTTCAGTGAGCTGTGATAGTGGGTTCAGAAGGCGATATCGACTTTGTGAGAAACCAGCGCCACGCAATGGTGGAATATTCTGCGAAGGACCATTTTTGCAAACTATCCAA
The DNA here is from genome assembly GCA_006503575.1 of Baylisascaris schroederi. Lineage (NCBI taxonomy): Eukaryota > Metazoa > Nematoda > Chromadorea > Rhabditida > Ascarididae > Baylisascaris > Baylisascaris schroederi. The sequence goes on from QEWY01000503.1 coordinate 319,186, forward strand.
TGCTTTCAACCGCCTTGTATCGGTAAGTCTTAATTAAGTCGGATAAATTTGCCATTTTTGTTTCCAAAACTTCATATGCCGCCATTAAAAAAAATCCTTTGCTGCATAAATTGCAAAAGCAATCATTTACGCAATAAAGCAAATGAACCCTTATTTCATTCAGATAACGAAATTACAAAATTAGCAAGCACATCATGCCAACATCCTTGCAACGCCAGCTTCCTTTCCAAATTTCAGTAATTGTTGGATTTTAGAGAACGAGATCTTTGCGGATAATTCGTCATGTGAATGTGGATGCAATCTCCGAGAGGAGGCAGGTTCATTCTTCGCGAGGTCATGCCCCCATGATGCCGAATGGATTTTGTATCCCCGCGGGGTACACTTATTGCTCAACATCAGGCACGTATCGGAGACAAAGGAAACACGTCTTAAGATATTCAGTGGATTACAACGGAATGTGAGTTTTATATTGATGAAATGTCAACTTTCAAATCATCCGACACAAATCAAAAATATTTCTCATCTTATTTATCTTTGCTTCATTCATCTTCATCTTTTTTCATAATCAGGTAAAGCAAAGTCATCGTTTATTGAAATGTCATCCGAAGCATGAGGTATGTAAGCGAGGTATACCTATGTTAGGTTTTTTTCCATTTTTATTGCAAATACGATTAATAGAAGTGGAACTCGACCTATCAAATTTTACTTCTTCTGGCAGAGGGGACGCCAATGGGCAAATATTAATGCGTCTCTATGAATATTCAATTATTCTAAAATATCAAGTGTATAATGTCTGGATTTGTTAATCCGAAATCTTGAGGATTTGCAGGTTATGTTATTCGACTCAGCGGCTACGCGTTCAAAAAGAAGCCTATTAGAAGTTTCTTCAGCGTTACCACTCGTTTTTATGACATCTTCGAAAAATGAAACGACATTCTTCGATGGTCTAGAAGTTGCTTACGAATGGCTAAATGGTAATTTGAGATGGAAATTGGTTTTAAAGTTTCCCAAAGTTTTTCACTCTTAAGTTGGGAAAATTTTTCAATTTAGGCTGTTTCAATTAGAGTATGTTGCATAGTCCGACAGGGTATATTCGAGAGTATTGTTTCCACTACGCTGTGAATGTACGACAACAACGAAATAATTGAATAGAAAAAAAAGCGTTTAAAATTTTATATTGAACGAATGTGTTTTGGCTAATATAGATGGCTCATTCCTATGCCATTAAGCAGTGAAACAATATCTATGATCCCAATGATATTTATTAGTAAATATAGTAAATATATTATTTATTAGTAAATATTTATATAGTAAACGTAAATATGCAGTGGACATGCAAAGATAAAGTAAATTATGAAAGATGCCGTTAGATAGATAGACGATAGTTATTTTGAAACGAAGCAGTTTAATGCAATTTTTTGTGAAGATAAAATTCACTAAACTTTCGCGATACAATGCAATATTGGTACGATTCAAACATTCATTAATCTTAAGTAACACCTACCAGGTACGGACCACTAGGGTAAATTAGCATTTTCCCTGATATTACCTGAGCAGGTAACTGTTTCCATTTCTGAGAGGGATTTATTTAAGAAACGAGGCGAAATGCGAATCCTTCGAAGGAAGTGGTGCAACATGAATGCCACATTATTTGTTCCGATAGTGTGGTGTTAATTGCCTTAGGAATCGTGATGCTTATCCTCATACTTGTATTGCCACCGATAGCGTGTGCTAAAATAACGCTGATTAGAGTGACACGGAAACGACATTCTCCCACTGATATACCACTTATACACCAAAGGTAAGCTCTTCAATTAATGCGTGATAAACATGCTGTAAACTCAAGCCCAAATAATGAAATTTTTCTTGGAACGAAACTTATCTTCAGGCTCGATCAAAGACGATGGCTGGAGGGTTTGGGGACTGGAGAAGGACGGTAGAGGAAATGAACGGAAGTGGGAAAATCACAAATGAGCTGTCGAAATTTTGAAACAACTCTATCCAATATTAGATCCTTAATTTTTGCTATAGACTAAACTCACATATCTGTAGTGGATGTTTCGTATCCTTAGCATCATCACAATCGTTTATGTATGTAAATCGTTGAAAGTAGGTATGATCCCATATAAATAGGCGGTACACTTAAATTTTGGACAAAAATCGTAAAATAGCAATGTTTTTTTTTGTTTTTAGCCAAAGGCAAACGGATAACCCCATAAATATATGGGATTGTTAAATTAAGAAAATTTCTTTGATATCATAATAATTTAAGGATTATTAATATATTTTTGATTCCGTTAAAACAAGCTCTCTGTTCTCCTTTAAGCGGTGGTATTCATCTAAAGTGGGGAAAATCATTTAAAAAATTATTTAATTTATTTTTAAGTAATGCGTGCAATCACAGATAACTATGAAATTATCTGAACCATATAGATGTTACTTATACTATGTTAAACTAGTTGTTGGTTTTGTTGTTTGCCTTAGAAAATAACTGCATCTTATAGTTAACTACATCTTCGGAACATATTTCTATAGAGCCATTCATGAGCGTACTTCCTCGCCATTCTTAGGTGCTTACGATCTCTGCAGACAACCGTGAAGCTGAGAGCCTATCGGATGAAAAAAGTTGTTGGTGGTTTCTGTTGGATTTTTTCTTCTTTTTTCCCCTATATATTCACATCTTTGTCCTTTTGCAGTATTTTCCTCTGCAGGACGATGACCTCAGTCAAAGACCAAGGCATCGCTTGCTATGGATGGCTGAGGTTCTCCTATTCCTCACCTTTTCCTACTTCTGACGCTCTCCTTACCAGTTAGGGATCGATGTGAAAGGACGGCGAATAAGCTCATCCTGAAGTGATCCAAAAACGTAACGGTGAGGCTAATCGATGTTTAAATTGATGTAGGTTCGAATGCGAGATGGTTCGATCGGGAAACACGGAGTGCACCGAAGTTCTTCCAGAAAAGTATGTCTCGAAGCGATCGATAGGTATTCAACTTTCGGTCTCGTCAACGCCACGAGTACAACGAAATGGTAATGCATCAATTAGCTGCTTACTTTAATAAGCATTTTGCAGATTTCCATACTCTACTTCTTGGGCGATGAGTGTATTGCATCAGCCAAATGCCTTCCTTCGTTTTTGCCTTCCTTGCACAGTTTAAAATAGCAAGCGCACATAAGATACATGAGAGCACAGCCATGTACACATGGACGCAAGTGTTGATCACACGAACGGAAATGACATCGTCACAATACGAATTTGAATGTGCGTACAAAAATTAGCGCTGCAAAGCTTCTTACGTATTTGATTTCTGATTATGGTTTCATTAAAATTTTCGTTTATAGACATAATCTACATGATGATAGCGCCCGTAGAGCATTAAAAATAATCGCTGATAAGACGGTCATACTTTTTATTATGTTAGTAGAAGATTTCAGCTTTGAAGTATTTGCTTTTCGATGGCGCATTGATGTCTATGAGTGACATTTTTTAATGTTCCACTGATTATACTTTAGCTATAGGTGGTTACAGAATATGAGATCATGTATTGCTGTTATGTTACATTAATGTTGCATTCGCTGAAGATATCTGACAGCACATATGGAAGATTTCTGCTGGCTTATGTGACCCTTTTCTCAGCACATACACCACAAATATTTACCTTTGCTTAGCATTCTCCCACGCATGCTTCGGTTGCGGAAACCGATCTTGACAGCACGCAAGTTCTGCTCATCTGTTACGTGTTCTCGCTGAACTCCCTGTATATACATATATGTATATATAATTAATGTAGTTGTATCCTATCCTATACAAATATATATATATATATATATATATATATATTATATATATATATATATATATATATATATATTCCACATGAGCAAATAAATAAATAAATAAGTAAACAAATGAATAAACACAAAACCCACAAGTTTAGCAAAGTTCTACTCAGGTGAACGAACGCAGGTAATATGGCGGGGCGTGTGTATAATTTGTATGAAGTTGCAAGGATAGGTGTCGTTCAAGGAGAAAACTGTTCTAATTCTATGTTCATTTAAGGTGGTTCATGCTCACGAGCAACGAGTTCACCTCAGCGAACCCCTCGTTGCGGTCATTCGTCAATGTCTTTCTTCACTGAACCCGACTTGGAATATGACTACTATGAAGCAACTGTGCCCGGCTCCTTCTTAGCACCAATTAGTTTCCAATCGGAAATCGATATCGATCAAATTGTAGGCTGCTCCGAATTTGATCATTCCGATGCTTTCAAACAAGACATGCATACACAGATAGATATGCACTAACAGTGTCATCTTTTGGGGAAGTATCACTCAAACTTATGAGAGCTCTCGCCAGAGGCGCTTTTTCATAGTCGTTGATTATGTTTGTTGTTCAACGTTCAAATATTCAAAGACACAACCCCTTGACCGATCCCCGAATTTACCTCAAAATATGCCGCAGATAAAATAAACGAAAATTGCATTATTTATGAAGGTATGAGAAATTTTCATACAATCTTGCCAACGTTTTCATTCGAAGAATGCATAGCGATAAGATCAGCAATTGTGCATAGTACATTTGCACCTTTCCATCTCTATTTCGGACAAAATGATTCAGTGGTTAAACTAGGAATGCTAAACCTGAGAAATCCCATAGTCATTGGCCTTATTAATCAAATCTTCACAACGCGTTAATATCGGTTTTTATGTGCATGGTGAAACATTTCCCATGATTAATAATCGTGCTCGGCAGAATGACATATTGACAAGGAAAAAATTTCACTTTAGCATGATTTTCGTCAACAATAAAATTTTATTTTATTTCAATGGTGACTGTAAGATGGCAATAGATGCTTATATGACATTTTATGTTTCTTCGAATGGGACTAACTGAAACTGCTAAAACAGACTTTGAAGTTGATATTTAGATATAGGGATAGTCAGCTCTATCGTAAGCGTTGAGTTTCTAACTGAATTTTAGATCTGTAAACGTGATATGTAGGCAAAGATGCTGCAAAATGCAATTAAATGAATGAATTGAATTGAAGCACTTCTCGAATCGGCTTGATTAGGGCCGTTCATCATGGAAACATACGTTGAGCAATGTTGTTTAAAGGGGAAAATTTGATTTTATGCGAACTTTCTTTGCTGCATTTTATGCATATCGGATTTTTCATTCATTCCAATTGTACTATGCATCATTTTTATTTGATAATAATTTACATCGAATGAATTTATTGACAGATTTGTTAATTAGAATCTATCTATCGCTCAATAATTTTTAATTTTGTTTTATTTGAAAAAAAAATGTTATTTTATTTTCTCATATTATTGCATTATTTTGCATAGTTGCATTATTGCAAATAGTTATTTGTGCAAAAATGGAAAACTAAAAATGTTTCTCCTTGCAACTGAATAATTCATCATATTTAGCTGCCACTTCCGTTTCATTTCATTGTTTACTTCAGTTATTATTGCAGAAAGCAATTTAAGCTGCAGTCATCTGCAAAAAAAAAAATTCATTTCATCTGTCTCAAAGGTTATCTCTTCGGATTTTGCGGCTAACTTATAACTTTCTTGTCATTATCATAATTAGCATTAGTTTAGCATTGCATACCATATGTAACATTTTGTGGTAACTTTTATTTTTCATGAGAAAGTTTATGTGGCATTTGAGAATGATGAATGATTGAATCGATGAGAAGCTGAATTTTGATAATGCGGATCGAATTGTAATTGATTGTATCACCGCTCAACATAGTCACAATGATAGGCTAATCTCAAATTTGAATGGGAAATTTATATCGGCCGGCCAAGTGGGAAATGCACATTGAATGAGTATATTGTTGATGAAGATAAACTGCATGTGTTCATGGTATCAAATGTAAGTTTTCTTTACATTATTGTCCAAAAAAAATACGGGTTCTTTTGAATGTAAATACGGTTTATGTTCATTTACTGAAAGAATTGTAAACGTGAACAATTTGAATAAAACGATATATCAACATAATTGAGTGATTTATGTATAAACGCAACGCTTAATTAGGTTTTATAGTGGGAAGTAATGAAACAATGAAGTGCCAACTTCAGTAATCACTGCTTCCTTTCATATTCACTTCGTCGGGCTATTTTCCTCTTATTAATTCATCTCATTGGTATCTTATTCATAATACTTTATTGATGGCATTTTCCAGAAAGGTTTTTCCATGAACAACATATGAAGTTTAAATTAATAGTCAGATGAACGATAGTTTCCCATTTTTCATGAGTTTCGCCATCGAAGTTGTCTCAGTCCTATGTGTATTTTCCAACAAGGTGCACAATCATGTTTTAGAACGCATACCGTTTCAAATTCACTGCATTCTCCTTTGCATATTCTCGATTTTTTACAACAATGGAGCAATTATGATCACTATTTCTTTTGCTATTTCCTTAAAGTTCATTTTGCAAAACAGTTCCTCATTCTCTTCCGTTTCGGTGAGCTTAATAATCAACCGTGCAAAAATTATCATATATATATATATATATATATATATATATATAACGCTTTGTAGCGCCTATTGTTTTAATGATTAACATCAGTGACATAAAAAGCTGGAATGCAGTAATTGCCGTGAATGAAACCAAGCATGTGGATGCCAATAAATATTAATTCCTTCAAAGCTCGCCGAGAAAGTCGAAAATGTCGGGATGTCTATATTCGCCTTTAAAATTCTGTGCTTATTTTGCTCATTTTCGCTTGCACGAAAAACTTTTCAATTTACTTTTTTTAAGTCATCCAGAAACTTCCCGGCTAACTTTACCACTGCCGACTTCAAATTTAGCAGCTGCAAATTGCAATATGACGTTCTTCTCTTCTTTCTCATGTGAATTTCCTTCACACATGAAAAATTATTTGGAGCGTGAAAAGGATTTATTTCCAAACAGAAAAACGCTCTGAGAATCTTTAAGTAAAAATCTGAACTGAGTTCGTGAAAATTTCTTCCCGACATCGGACGGAATCATAATGATTGAAGGCGAGATAAGTTGAAAAGTTCAGAGAACGTCTTCATTTTCTCGCTAAAACTTTTTGCAAACTTTGATGGATTTTCGACACGCAAAATTAGGAACTAAGAAAGGAAGTAAGAAGGCGATTAAATGAGAGAGAGTATCCATTTGTGAACGTATTGCCGTTATCAGGTTGCTTGCATATTTCAATAAAGTCTAAAAGAATCACATCTAGTTGCAATAAATCTCGCAAATGGAATGGGTATGACAGCACGTGAGCCTGCGTTGAATGGGAAATATAATTAGGCATATCGCGACCACACTAATGTTCTTTCAAAAGTGATTGCAAGCACGCTGAAAGCCTTATACTACGAGCTTGACGTTTCCCCGCCTCATCATCAAGCTTCACTTCGCTTTCATTGATCTCACCTCCCTATATTTTCTGGAGCGCTCCATGAAAACATCCCCCTTTTGAAAAGCAGACCATTCTGAAAGCATTGTAAAATTCTGTGTAGAAGAACACCGCCACAGTAATGAAGGTTCCAAGGTTGTGGGGTTAAATAGTATTGGATAATTGCCGCAGAAAACATTGCAGGTAATAATATAATAGCAGCGGTTGTAACCTAATAGAATGCTTGATGGAGGATCGGCAAAAATCCGCATCAAAAAGGTGTAAAAAGAGACTGATTGCTACTCAAAGGTATAAAAGACCACCAAACCAACTAAATAGTCCAAGGATTCAAAGTGCAGTGAAATTCGACATACCTTTCTCGAACACACACTTTGAGCGCATCTATGAGGGTAAATTCTTATCCGGGGCGCATCAGGCGTTCTATGTCCTGAAAACCTCTTGCACCTTCACGTATACTACCTGTTGCACTTTCACGTACAGCTACCCGTTGTACTTCACGTAAACCTGCCTGTTGTATCTTTACGTATTCCTATCTATTGTACCCTCACGCATACCTACCTGTTGCACATTCACGTTTACCTACCTGTTGTACCTTCACGTACATTTACGTGCTGTAGCTTCACGTATACCTGCGGTCTCTACCTTCACGTATACGGACCTGTTGTACCTTCATTCATACCTACCTATAATATCTACACGTAGATCGATCCGTTGTTCCTTCACGTATAGCTAAATGCCGTATCTACACGTATAGCTACCTGTTGTACCTTTGCGTATACCTGCGTGCTGCGCTTTCACGGAAAGCCACCTGTTGCGCCTTCACGTATACATGCGTGTTCTACCTTCATGTATACCTACCTGCTGTACCATCACGTATGCCTACCTGTTGTACCTTTGCGTATACCTGCGTGCTGCGCTTTCACGGAAAGCCACCTGTTGCGCCTTCACGTATACATGCGTGTTCTACCTTCATGTATACCTACCTGCTGTACCATCACGTATGCCTACCTGTTGTACCTTTGCGTATACCTGCGNTTGTACCTTTACGTAGAGCTACCTGTGGTACCTTCACGTATACCTACTCGTTGCGCCTTCACGTATACCTACCGGTTCTACTTTCACATATAAATACCTGTTGTACCTTCACCTATAGCTACCTGTGGTACCTTCACGTATATCTACCT